>JAVTVY010024174.1:0-89631 GCA_036873755.1 Hanleya hanleyi
GCAGAGAGCAACATGTCATCCTCCTGTCTTCCTGATTGTATTGGATACATGTATGGATGAAGAGGATCTACAGGCTGTGAAGGTAGGCTGTTAACTTCACGAGAGATTACATATATCAAATTATTTAAAGATATCACACTCTCAAACTCATGAACAAAAATTTATTCAGGTGGTCATTGATACTGGGAAATGTAGATATAAATTATTATGAGTTACAAAAGTTAATAAGTTTGTTGGAATCAAAATATTACAAGTTAATATATACATGTGCATTCATTGTATTTGTAGGAATCTCTGCAAATGTCGCTGAGTTTACTCCCCCCTAATGCCCTGATTGGACTAATCACATTTGGCAAGATGGTACAAGTACATGAGCTGGGATGTGAGGGCTGTTCTAAAAGCTATGTTTTCAGGGGGACAAAGGATTTAACTGCCAAGCAAATCCAGGTGAAGAGTGCAAGAGTAGAGCAACTTGGATTGTTAGAGGCTTATTAATTGGAATTGCAGTTTAAGAACTGCTCTGGTATAAAAGCTGCATGCACCTAACCTAAATTATCTCAGAGGTTTTAGGTAATATCTATTAAATTAAAAGTGTATGCATTTTTATTTCACCATTCTGTCTCAGGCATAATTTGAATTGATGGTATGATAGTCTGTAATAATTAAATCACTTAAAATCATGATAAAACAGTTAATTCCCGAAGAACAACTAATCATTCATATATTCTTCTGTGATACTCTTAACATCGAAGTATGTAGCTCGACTAGATGTTACCAAGAGAAATGGTGATTCATTTGATCTTTTAGATTTAATGTGTTGAAAACTGGTCTGTGAGTTAAGTAGTTGAATTATTCTAAACCTCAGCTATATGTATTAATTCCAGTAAACATTGTTGTTCCATTCTACAGGAGATGTTGGGAATAGGTCGTGCAGTAGGTGGTAACCCACAACAGCCTAGGGCACCACAGAACCCCCAGGAACAGTTTCAACTTCCAGCTAACAGGTAGGCAAATGCTCCTTATATTTTGTGTTAGCCAGTAATAGCATTTGGACGATTCCAAAGACCTTAATCTAGACAGAGACCAACATTTGGTCCAGTTAGAGAGGATGTTAGCCAGAATTTAACATGAAGCTGCGCTATCGAAACCCCTCGGCTCTGAACCCCAGCTATTATAATGTAAGGGTGTCTCTACCAATTGATTGGCTTGTGGGAAAAAATATTTACCCCTGGTATTGTAAGTGTACTTTCTTTGAAAAAAAAGAAAAGTTTTCCTCCCCTTAAATTAATTTGTTTCTGGAATAAATTGAAAGAGCTGTATCGATGTCTCACTAAAACAACAGTACACATGGCTATAGATAAATACAGTACATGTATACTAAATGGCACATGTATGTCATTTTCAAAACAGATTTGCAAGCATTCTTTGCATTGTCTAAGAGAATAAATCAATAAATCAGTCATCCAATCAATAAATAAATGTGATAGTATACTAACATGATATAGAAATAATATGCAAACTTAACATTGGAATTAGTGGATTTTGTTAGACAAGGGGCATACTTTCTGACACGACTCATTTTTGATAGGCATCTAATGTCATTTTCAAAACAGATTTGCAGGCATTCTTCGCATTGTGTAAGAGAATAAATCAATAAATCAGTCATCCAATCAATAAATAAATGTGATAGTATACAAACATGATATAGAAATTATATGCAAACTTAACATAGGAATTAGTGGATTTTATTAGACAAGGGGCATAACTCTGCAAAATACTTTCTGACACGACTCATTTTCGATAGGCATCTAGTTCAGGTCAAGAGAAACAACTGTATCACGTTAGGATGTTGTATATGGAACGGTTCTGAAATTATCACAATAAATCATAAATGGATTTTTATTTGTAAAAAGGGGCATAACTCAGCAAAATATTGTCCGAGATGACTCATTTTCGATAGGCTTCTGATTTACGTGAAGATAAATAGATGTAACAAGTTTGGTTGCCATGCATGAAACGGTTCTGTAGATATCGCGGTAACGGACGGACGGACGTACGTACGGACATACGGACGTACGTACGGACAGCCGTACATGATGACGACAATACCCCTAGGCCAAAGTTGGCCGAGGGGTAAAAACTGAATTTGCAGGCCTATCAAGTTAGTTCTGTTCTGTCTACGATATGATGTTTGGATTTGTTCGTTGAAATTCTTTTGTTGCATGGGACATATTATAAAACCTATATCTAACGAACTGATAATATGCTGGATGAATGCTGTAGAGTGGCACACCCATAATAGCTTGACACAATCAAGAGGAAATTCCTACGAAGTAGGCTACAGATCGCAAATTGTCCGGTAATGAGTGAGTCAGTCAGTCCATCCGAATCCTTTCGTCGGCAAAATAAGGAGAACCGTTGACATTATAACCTTGATTTTTGGCATGAACGAGCATTAGGGCATTGTTACCAGCTAGTTCTGATCTGATAATAATTCTGATTAAAATTAGATTTATAATTAACACTTCAGTATATTGTTATAGATCATACGGAGAAAAGTCCGATCATTTAAGCGAGGGAAACATGACACCATGGAATTTGGGAACAGCCCTGGCATGCCTGGTGCTCTCTCGCTGTTGGATTCAACCGCAAGATCTGAGGACAGCGACCTCAATACAGCTGAGCGAACTATTTATAGACGGAGGCTGGTGAAACCCAGTATTAATGTGTTTAACTCCGAGTCTATTCAACTGCTTGATGTACCAGGGCCGGATCACTAAATGACCAGAACATTCACCAATATACTTTCATTTTTTGTGGCACGAACACATCGATGTAAATATATAAATACCCAGAATATAATCTTGCCCAATCTCACAAAAGGCATGTTATAAAGAGAACCTATGGCTGTTATGGAAGGTTGTACATGTACCATATTATGATGAAACGTACCGTAGGGGAGGGTCACATCATATCTCAATGAAAATGCGATCGAGTCCTAATGCCTACTCGACTTCGTAGGTCCTGTGACGTTAGTCACACTGCTCATGTATTGGTTAAGACAACGTTTAAAATTAAATTTGCAGGGATTTTTTCTATGAGGAGCTTGGGAGCGCTGACCCAAATAAATCTGCCTCCATTGTTATGTAATATACATTTAGTTACTATGAGTGGCGTTTGTGAACTTCATGTTGCCTAGTAATATCAGGAAAATTGTATAAAAAACCCATTCTAAAAGGATGAATATGGTCGTGTGGAGTAACAGCTTGTCACACTCAAGGGGGACAACTCTTATCAAAGTCACAATCAGGAGAAGACAACTCTCATCCACAAATTTGCTGAATAGTTGTCACAATTTCATCCTCAATAGTCCTGTAAGCTATTATGGTCTCATGCTTAACCTTTTCACTGATCTACCTCTGGGTCTGGCTTTATATGGGCTAGGTGTACATTTTCAAACAGGGAAAGATTGAAACGGTTAATGTGAATAAATTTTATTGCTGTTTGATTTGCTAATATCGGAATAAAAGTCAACTGGCTAGTAACAGCAAAAATATTTGTTTTTATCTCCAATTCTGACAAGGATCAGAAACGGATGTCAGAAATTCCAAACTTGCAAGTTCTGTTTTATCATTGATTATTATTTCTTACATTTAGCAGCATCCTTTCACTATGCAAGTCTTGATAATAATCACATTTACCTTACTAATTACTATAGAGCCAATTAATTAATTTGTCTCTCCTTCACAGATTCCTCCAGCCTGTTCATAAATGTGACATGAGTTTAACAGACCTGCTGGGAGAGTTACAGCGAGATCCTTGGCCAGTAACCCAGGGGAAGAGACCTCTCAGGTCAACAGGGGTCGCCCTGTCTATAGCTGTGGGCCTATTGGAGGTGTGACATTAATCATAATTGCTCTGAGAATTTGAAAGTACCATTTCCTACCTATAAACACTGGGGTCCAAAATTTTATTGAAACAGGAAGTTGATAAAAAGTTACAAAAAACAAAACAAAAAACAAATGCTTTGGAAACATTTTGTATCCAATCTCTTCTGAATATAAAAGGGATCAAATGTATTTGATCGAATGTTGATAAAATGATTGAATCATTGGAACATTCACATTGATGGGATTCATTGACAGGGTAACTCCTGACAATTTCCCGATTGTGATGAGCCATTAAAAGGTTCTCGTATATGTGT
Organism: Hanleya hanleyi; assembly: GCA_036873755.1. Taxonomy (NCBI): domain Eukaryota; kingdom Metazoa; phylum Mollusca; class Polyplacophora; order Lepidopleurida; family Hanleyidae; genus Hanleya; species Hanleya hanleyi. Next base: position 4,205 of record JAVTVY010024174.1, read on the forward strand.
ATTCAGAGTTAACCTGTCATGGCAGTCTCGGATCATTGTTTAAAACATCCACAATTTGTATTTTAGTGCACATACCCTAACACTGGGGCGAGGATCATGTGTTTTATTGGGGGACCTTGTACACAGGGGCCTGGCATGGTGGTCGGAGATGAGCTCAAACACCCCATCAGATCTCACCATGACATTGAAAAGGACAACTGTAAATACATGAAGAAAGCTATGAAGGTGGGTTGTTTAGCAGTTTAATGAGTTGATGCTTGGTTTGTCTTCATTCTACCACCAATCTGTATCCTGATTTACTTGTACATGTATAATTTATTACATCTGAGGGTTCTTACTGTCATTGAAAATCCTAGAAAGTCATGGAATTTGATTTTCCTGGGCCTGGAAAGCCATTAAAGTTTGCTGAAGGTCATGCAATTTTGTTGAAGAATATGGAAAACGTTCCTATTGATCATCCTTGGTCTCGCAAATTCATGAAGTTTGGCCTCATTTGTTAGAATAACAGATGTTTCAGTTCTTGTTTTCTACTTATTGAATTTTCTAATCATCTTGTTAACCTCTTGCTTCTGATACAGGGGTCAGATCTGACATTCATCAGTAGACCCTCTTCCATAAAAAAAGTGTGGCATTAATTTGAAATATGTTCATGAATAGATCATGGAATTTGTCCATAAAAGCTCATGGAATTTGTCCATAACAGGCCATGGAAAGTCATGGAGTTTCAGTCATCTGAAGGTGTAAGAACTCTGCATCTGATCATTATCTGATTTCAGATATTTTACACAAATTACTTCGCTTTATTTCAGCACTATGAGGCATTGGCCAATCGTTCTGCTCAGAATGGTCATGTAGTTGACGTGTACTCCTGTGCACTGGACCAGACGGGACTGCATGAAATAAAATTCTGTCCTAACTACACAGGGTATGTTTATGTCCTATTCTGTCCTAACTGCACAAGAAATGTTTGTCCTATTCTGTCCTAACTACACAAGAAATGTTTATGTCCTATTCTGTCTTAACTACACAAGAAATGTGTATGTCCTATTCTGTCATAACTACACAAGAAATTTTTATGTCCTATTCTGTCCTAACTACATATGGTATGTTTATGTCCTGTTCTGTCCTATATACAAAGGGAATGTTTGTCCTATTCTGTCCTAACTACACAGAGTATGTTTATATACTATTCTGTCCTAACTACACAGGGTATTTTAGTCCTGTTCTGTCCTAGCTACACAGGGTATGTTTATGTCCTATTCTGTCCTAACTACACAGAGTCTGTTTATGTTATATCCTGTCCCATCTACATAGGGTATGTTTATGTCCTACTCTGTCCTAACTACACAGCCTGGGTACGTTTATGTCCTATTCTGTCCTATCTACACAGGGTATCAGGGTTCGAAAAGTCCACGTGTCTAGTTTTCGTCGGCGACAGCTAAAAAAAGATATTCACCTGTCGCTGGCGACAGGTAGAAATACAAGCAATGTAATCCTTAGTTCAGTAAAGTTTAAAAATCCGGGCTAAGTCAAGTTTATTATCTGCGAATTGTCTCGGAAAACTTGCAGTGAATGCGTGTTGTTGTTGTTACCGCATTTCACGAAAACCAGAAAGGGCCGCTCTATTCTTGCGTACTACGTCATGCCATTTGGGAGGGGTTTTCCGCCGATTGTATTTGACGTTATCAGTATGTGTGGGGTTCCCTCGAATGCGCAACTGTCCGTAGAAACGGTTTGTTGTTGTATCTATTTCACACAAAAATGGATCGTTTTCTCAAAAGGCCCCATTCTTCATCAACGCAGGGTGGGAATCAGAGTGGAACTAGGCAATCTGCATCAAATAAGACGATCAACAACCCTGGGGGCGACTGTGAATGAAACAGCAAACAAAAAATCGCGGACATTCAAGTTTGGGGATGCCTGGAAAACGGGCCGACCATGGCTAGTGTATGATAGTGGCAAGATGTTTTGCAGTTATTGCCAACAATATGCTGTATCAAATCGAGGCAGTTACAAAAACAAATTTGTACCTGGTTGTGATTCTTTGAGACTTGAAAATGTGCGTTCACATGAGAGCAGTGGAGATCACAAAATCAGCCATGCAGCCTTCCTAAATTCAACAAAGTCCCCTGCTGACCAGCCAATTGTAAAGGCTGTTATCAACATGGAAAAGCATGACATGGACTTGATGAGAATTTTATTTAATACAGCATTTTACCTCGGAAAGCATGAAAAGCCGTTTACTGACTTTACGAAATTGACTGAACTTCAGAACAAAAATTATGAAAGCGTGAAAATAACACAGCACTATAACAGTGATAAACAGGCCCGCCAATTTATTCACTATATAGCGAAGGCTGAGCTGGATGAAAAACTGCAAAAAATAAATCAGTCAGAATTTATTGCCGTAGCATTAGATGGTTCCACAGATAGTTCTAATTTGGAAGAAGAAAGCTTCTTTGTTTCATATTTGGACACTAACTGTCAACCTCGCATTGACTTTGTGAAAATGAGCAGTGTGACATGTCGTGCAACTGCCACAGGTGTAAGAGATTGTTTTTTTGAGACATTCAGAGAACTGGATGTAGATGTAAAGAACTGTTGTGTTCAACTTGCAACTGATGGGCCAACCGTTATGATGAACATGTGTAAATTAATCAAAGAGGAAATCCCGTGGGCCCTCCAGTTTCATTGCGCAAACCACCGCCTCGAGTTGGCATTTAAAGATGCAGCAAAAAACATTGCTTACCAAACTGATGTGCATCAACTTCTAGACGGGCTCCATCAATTTTACGCAAACAGCAGCTTGCAGTGGCGGCTTTTGAAGACAACTGCAGAACTTTTGGGCATCAAGGCTCTTGTGCACCCAAAGGCGAAAGGGACTCGCTGGGTCGCTCACAGGGAAAGAGCTATTCAAGCTCTTGATCGCAACTATGCTGCAAACGTGACACAGTTACATGAAACAAATGTGGACCCGACTCAACAAACGGAAACCAGAGCAAAGGCCTTAGGCTTGAAAGAGAAACTTCTGGACGAGAACTTAGTGATCTTTATGTTTGCTGTCCTCAAATGTCTTCTTGCAATATTCTCTACTCTTAGCTGTTTGTTGCAAGAAGATGACATCAGCATTGACACGTTGATCAACACAATTAAACGTACAAAACGTAAACTGAATGAATTTGACTGTGAAACACAAATCACAGAATTTCGGGAAAGCAATATTGACAATCTAACATTCAGAGATATTCAGCTGAAACAAAAAAGAACAGGTGGTCGCAATGTCAACACATCAAATGTAGTTAAAACTCAGAGTGAAGAACTAGTAAAGCAACTTAAGCTTGCAGTGAATGATCGCTTGGGGGAACTTAGTGATGGGAACAATGGTATCTGCCCAGAAATGGCAGCATTCGCCGTCTTTGATGTGGGAAAATTGTCCGACTGTGAGGGAGATGACATTGTCAACTATGGTAAAGCTGAAATACAACAGTTGACAACCCACTTCTCTGACTTGTTATCTTCAAAAGGTTATGATCCAGACAAAATTGAGGATGAGCGAGAGACTCTGTGGGAGTATGCTGCTTCCGCATTACAAACCACTACCAAGGATGGCAGAACAATTAAACAGTTTTGGCCCAAAATTGTATGCAAGAAAGGTGACTCTAGTGACCTTCGAAATATTTTAAGTCTGGTTAAGATTCTTCTTGTACTGATTTTCTCCACAGCCTGTGTGGAAAGAGGCTTTAGTCTTATGAATAGGGTAAAAAATGGTTGGAGAGCAAAACTACAACAGGACTGTCTGAATGAGTTAATGATTATTTCACTCAGTGATAAGACAGTGTCCACTTTTGATCCTGATGCTGCAATTAAATTGTGGTGGGTGGATGCTAAAAAACCTAGACGAGTTGTGGATGGCTATGGCCCAATGCCCCCCAAACTGAAACCTATGACAGTCAGTGATGATGACATTTCTGAGTGTGACGACATTTCTGACTTTGAGGACAGTGTAGTAAGTTAGTTCAGTCTCAGACAAACTGGACTGACTCTCTCTTTGATTTCTAAAGAGACTGAAGTCAACTGGTGAACATATGTTTGTTCAAAATGTGAAATAATATTTCACCAGATAGTTTATGTTGTCTGCTACAACACAGACTAACATAATTTGATCTGATCATGCAGGAAACAGTCAACAAGAATGCATGTTGTATATTAAATCCACTAGTCACCAAATTCATTCTGAAGATGTTAAAATAAATTTATGGAACAAATCAAGCAATAAGTTTGTTTCAATTTATGGTAACAAATAACAAACACTTGTTGGTAGAAGTGCAATTAATTAGTTTATTCATAATATTTCACTTTTGAGTAACTTGGATAAAATAACAAACATATTGTGATATTGCTTAAAATTCATGAATTTATTGACTTTTCAAATGATGTAGTGTTTTGAATTTTTATTATGGGAAATAAGTAAATTGCTGAAAACAAAGAAACATACACTTGGTGTTCGTTACTGTTCATACTTGTTAAATCAATAATTCATGAGTGACAGTGTTGAGTAACAATTGAAGAAACTTTTAAGTAACCAGTCAACAACATAACTAAGTGTTAAAGATGAAAAAAATGAGTGTCTACTCAACCAGCTGTACGTCATGAATTATTAACAGAGTGGTATATTTCGTCCGTCTCAGACCGCATTGCTTTGTACAGGTAGAATCTAGAGGAGATAGGTAGAAAACTAATTTACCTGTCACCTGGGACAGGTAAAAATTTTTGAACATTTCAACCCCTGGGTATGTTTATTCCCTGTTCTGTCCTAACTACACAGGGTATGTTTATGTCCTATCTACACAAGGTATGTTTATGTCTGTTCTGTCCTATCTACACAGGGTTTGTTTATGTCCTAGTCAGTCCAGGTTTGTTCATATCAGTGGATTTGCTGTGTTAATGTTTTCTAGAAATAATAATAAAGTTTGTTCTCACATTGTTTTCCACCAGTCTTCCCCAACGTTAAATACTTGATTGGAGGATATTTCTATGTTTCAATCTGATTACATTAATTCACATTGCCATTTACAGAGGACATATGGTGATGGGAGACTCGTTTAATACTTCACTCTTCAAACAGACCTTTCAACGGGTCTTCTCCAAAGATGGTAAAGGGGAGTTCAAAATGGCATTTGGTGGTAATCTAGAAGTCAAGGTAACCACTGTGCTGTACTTTGTGTATGAAATATTATTGTAATAAAATTCATTGAAACTTCATGAAATGGTAAATAAATCTCTTTACGGTCTCCTGAGTGTCAAATTTATAGATGAGAATTGGACCCAAAATTTCAGTGAATTGAATATTAATCTTACAAGGAAAGATCCATTAATGGAACCTACATTACTGTCTTCCCGTATTTGCTATTCAGACACAGCAAGAGTATGGAACCTACACTATAGTCTTCTCGTATTTGTTATTCAGACCTCGCGAGAGTTAAAGGTGTCCGGTGCAATAGGCCCATGTGTCTCATTAGGAGTGAAGGGACCATGTGTGTCCGATACAGAGCTGGGACTAGGAGGAACCTGCCAGTGGAAACTCTGTGGTCTTTACCCTAACTCTACTCTGGCTATTTCCTTTGAAGTCGTCAATCAGGTGAATATACGGATATTTGATCTTCGTCCATTGGATTTTCAATATTTTGCAAGTTTTTTCACAGCTGAAAACTTGGTATTTTCAATCATCTTGGTCACAAGTCAAAAGTTTCATCTCAATTCTGATCTGTCTCCGTGTTATTTAAGCAGTTCAGTTTTTTAAATAGACAGACAGGCAGACAAATACTATGTGATGTCTTGATATTTTACTGGTAGCTAATCCAACATATGAGTTAACATTATATTATTTCGTTAATATCATACTTACCTGCTGGCAGTACAAGTTTGAAATGATTTGTTTGGTATTAATTGCAGCACAATGCTCCCATCCCCCAAGGTGGTCGGGGTTATATACAGTTCATCACACAGCATCAACATTCGAGTGGTCAGAGGAGAGTCAGGGTGACAACCGTAGCTAGGAAGTAAGTACTTGAAATTCATCTGTCAATCCAGTCATGTGAGATTCTGAATTCATCTGTCAAATAAGCACAGGACTTTATAATGTAAGTTCATGCTGTCTTATATAAGAGAACAATCTCAAGTGATGGTGAGGTTGTACATTCACTGAACAGTTCAAGTACAGTCAGAATACACTGATTCTAATAAGGCCATTCAAATATGATACTTTGTTTCTCAAGGAAAAGGCTGGTTCAAACTCAATGAGGTATGAGGCTTTTTATTTTTTATTTTATTGCTGATGGGGGTTTCAACATGGACCACTTAGAAATGGTTTAATTTCATTTGACTATACATATGTCAATAAAATCACAACATATTGTCTTTCGTGTTTTCTGACTTCTTTATTCTGATACATTGATATTAATGCGCAGTGCAGATGACAACTTGGATGGACAAATCTTCATCTAGGAAAGCAAGGAAAATTAACTTTCACTTTCAACAGCAGCATGTATAATATTTTCACAATTTTGTTTTTAGCAAAATCCATGAAATTTATTTCCTTCTGTCCTCATGTATGTCAGTGATGCTATATTAAATGATATTACCAGAACATGTGAATAAAACAAACCAAAACTTGAAATTTCCTATAAAACCATTCATTTGATGGTGAAAACTGCTGATTGTTAAGTCATGTAGGAAATTCCAGGCTTTTTCCAAGTAAATGATGTGGCAAATCAAGGGAGATAATTCGCAATTTGCTGATGCGGGTTAGCTCTGACATTCCCATCAAAGCATAGCTAAGGGAGGTTATTTTGTCTGCAGCACTTGTGTTGTCACAGTAGCATGTTTTTCCTCAAGTATGTTGTGGCGCGCAATGATCACAGGATTATTACAAACAGGACACAAAAATTACAGATGTAAAAAGAAAACATGCGGCTACAATTTCGACCATGGGGAATTTGAGAAACACAGGATCATATTTCTACGCCTAACACTGATTCTATTAACACTGATCCTAATACTGCACAAGATGAAGCTTTTAATCAATTACAAACTTTCACTCCGCGATTGATTTCGGTTGATTACTTGGTCTGTCAGGATCTGTTTTTCCCCCTGCATGTTCTGTATTGTAATCATATCACATAGCCAATGTCAATCATTCTTTATTTTAGATTTCTTCAGCTAAAAGTGACTATTTTTTTTATGTGTATAGTTGGGCGGATGCGAGCACGAACATTCAACATATATCAGCAGGGTATGACCAGGAGGCAGCAGCCGTCTTGATGGCCAGGCTAGCAGTGTACCGAGCAGAGACGGATGACGGACCGGATGTGCTACGGTGGCTCGACAGGATGCTTATACGACTGGTATGACTATTTTGTTCACATTTTGGTGGGACGTTGTGATCCATGGATTTATCCTCGTCGCAAATTCCTGGTGCTTCAATACACTTTGATGAGAAGCAACAGGAACTTGATAATGTGGTGTCTAGCACTGTAATTGCACTTGTCTTTATTGCACCAATGTAAGCGTCCTGTCTGTGCCTTGTGCTGTCCTCAGTATTATTTTGGGGTGGATGTCGGGTGTCTGGTTCCATGTTGCTTCAAAGATTTATTCTTTGAAGCAACAAGAACACAACCTGACTGGGTGGTGCTTAGTGGGTTCGTTGTGATATGACTGAAATATTCTTGAAAGCAACGTTAAATCCTATTCACTCACTCACTCATCACAAATTCCATTGAGTATAATGAAATAATCACCAAATTATAATTACCCTTGCCCCTTTTGGGGCGGAGAGGCTGTTATTTCGGTCTGTTTCCTCATTTGTCTGTCTGCATGGTAAGCAGCAACTACGGGTTCTGGGAACATTTCAGGGTGTATCTCACAAATTATTGGGCTTTGAATGATTAATGTTGGGGACATAATACTAATCCTCAAACATGAGGGTTTACATTCTTTGAATTACTTCATTTGTCAAGCCCATTCTTTTTCGAGCAAGTTTGTATTGTTGCCACATTTCTTCTTCTTGATGGAGACAGTGACAGTGCACATGGCTGATATTTTCTGTTCAATTCACAGTCCTGGCATGTTACCCCATAAAATGATTTAATAGATATATTTGCTTTTTGTTGAACAGTGCCAGAAATTTGGGGAGTACCACAAGGACGACCCGAACAGTTTTAGGTTCTCGGAGAACTTCTCGTTATATCCCCAGTTCATGTTCCATTTGAGGAGATCACAGTTCTTACAGGTGTTCAACAACAGTCCAGATGAGAGCTCTTACTACAGGTCAGTCCATATAATAGTTATCTTCATATTACCAGGCTTGAAATAGATTCAGATCCTCGAGTTTGTACAGCAACTAGAAACTTGAACCAGTTTTTGCTAGACAGGAGTTTTTCTACGGATCTTGTTTCTTTAGAAGTACATTTTTGGTTAAAACAGAAGTTAAATTTGTATAACAGTGTTAGCAATATTCACATACATCTCTACTAGAATCCTGTATAATAGAGTGCTTGTCAGGAGAATTATATTAGTGATGATAACATGCTCCTTCAGGTAGACTGCCCAGTGGGGGACCTGCTATCTACTCAGCCTGTCATTCTGTGTTTTGGTTTTCAGACACATGTTAAACAGAGAGGACCTGACTCAATGCTTGATCATGATTCAACCTATACTGTATGCATACTCCTTTAATGGTCCTCCTGAGGTGAGACTCCTATTTGTATGTGCAGTTGTATGCATTTAGAAGTGATGATCAGAAACTTACAGAGAATTACATGTATTTGTTGCTGACAAAACAGTCAAATAATAAAATGATACAGTAAATCATCTAATCATTCGATCACCCTGTTAAATTTCAATCGCCCCAGATTTTGTTGACAAAGCTCAATCAGTTCTAATAAATTAGAATTTCAGAATTGCTGGAATAACAAAGAAATAATAGAATAGCTTCATGATTTTAGACCATTCCATTAACGTCTTTTTCTAATAAATTTGATCACCCCCTGATATGGCCATTCAAAGTTGTATAGTTGGTTCTCAGGCCCTGTGCGCATGGTATGACCCCTTGCATGTCAAACATTTTATTTGCAAATTTTTGAGCAAAAAAAAACTGAGTATTTTTTTTTACAACAACAACAGTAAAAATACCAAAAGCTATCGTCTGCTGAAAAGCAGGAAACTGCACAGTGTCGAAGTTTGTTGTTTTAAATGTTTTTTGTAGATGAATAGATTGTCGCTATTTAAGTGTTGTTGTTGTCATGGTCACGGCTTTATGTTTACATTCGGGCGTTCCCATTGTTCACTAGAATGTCTAAATATCCCTCGGCGGCCTCAAACTAACTCTATGGTAAAATGAGACCTCATGATGCTCAATTTACAGCCTAGCTTTATGTTCAAGTTAAATAACTTGATGAATCTATTGAGAATGGTTTGCATGTTATTTCTGAAAATAAAGACAGTTGGATCCCCAAACTTATGACCAAGATCAAATGCAAATATTATAACATTTTAGTCAAATCAAGAGTGACATAACATCCGTTGGAACTGTAATTTTTCTCTTTAGGGTGTCAAAATCTATTCAGTTAGGTACAATGACATCACTGGGGAATGTTCCTTCCTCTGAAAAGCCTAAATTTTAAACTTCCAAAAACACTAGGTCAGCACTGATTTTAACCTGCTACACTCCTTTGAGGTCTAGATTAAAAATTCCCCAGATGTGTGGGTGGCGATTACGTCACCTTAATTGACAGAACAGCCATACTTTTGTTTAGGCCCGCTATTACTTCCATTGTACCCAAGAGAATGTTATAAAACGAGTGTTTGCCATGTTGGTTCATATCAGTCCAGGACGTAGGAGTGGGAAGCACATTCCAAATGAACTAATCAAGGGAGGTAATAGTTCATTTCCTGATTGTTCGACTGGTTACCTCCCCTGAGACATAGTCGCGAGAGAGCACACAAAAGAGATCAACAAAATATATGTTGTGAATTTCTCAATCAGCAAATACAATTTCTGGTACCTGTATTCATGAAACACAACTCGTATATACAGAGGAATGTAAAACAATTCCAAAGAGGAAATTTAAAAAAAAATAATAAAAAAATGGTTGCAGGCGTGGTTTTGGGGGGGAAAAATTGCCTAAGATCCAACTTTCTAAGTTTGCATTATAATGAAAAATTTAACTTTATTTGATTCAATTATTATTTTAATCTAATATTCGGATAATGAATTGTGATTGTGTTTTTGTCCTTCCAGCCGGTGTTGTTAGACTCGAGTAGTTTACAGGCTGACCGGATCCTGCTCATGGACACATTCTTCCAGATAGTCATTTACCATGGAGAGGTAGGTTCACATCATTTATATATCTCATATCCTGCAAGAATTTCCACCACAGGGAAATCATTATTGTATGGAATGCTACAGAAAATCCAAAGCACCATGAGACTTATTTCAGTTTTGTTGTTGTGTCACGGTCACTTGACTTCATGTGAACACATTGATCCCAGTGTGTAAAAAATTTCTCTTTTTGGAAGAGGTTCTGTTAAAGCTTCTATAAACAATTTGGCAGTGGCTATACTATCCTTGTTGATACAAAATTTGATCCTATGAATATGGAAACACAATGGGAAAAATGTCTAAGGGCTGTTCCAGAAAAAAGTACATGGGGGGGGGGGGACAGCAGGCACTTTATATATTTACGTGTGGGTCATGGGGTAAAAGAGTTACAAAATTACATGGGTGGTTGCATGATGGATAAAGTGAGTTATGTGTGGTGATTGGTTACATATTATATTCAATAATGTGGGTGGTTGGTGTGAAATTATATTTGATTACATAGGTGGTGGGAACAAAAAAAAGTGCCTTCTGACCCCCCCCCCCCTCTCGCCTCATGTTCTTTTTTCTGGAACAGCCCTAAAGCAAAAAAATTCAAGGGAATCAGCTGTTGTGATATTGTCATGAAGCAGTCAGAACTGGACAATTTCCTTCATTTCACCAATATATTCTTCTTAGGGCTGTTCCAGATAAACATATGTACCCCCCCCGGACGGCAAAGAAAAAAAAAATATGTGGGTGGTTGTTGTCGTAAAAATTTTGCTGGTCAAGGTGGGTGTATCTTGAGATAAACCACTTCTCTGGGTGGTTGGATTCATTACTTGTAAAATGCAGCTGTGTGTGGGCCCTCAAATCTTTTTGAGGCATATAGTATTCATTATTTATGTATCTAGATAAACTTATTTTAATCCTCGAATCTTGTCCCGAGTTCGCGACCAACGTTTGTGGTTGTTGTTGTTGTTAACTGGCGCACTGTGACTCCACACAAAGGTGTTCTTGAATACCGTGCTTTTTCATTGGACAGGCGTCCATGTCAAAGATATTTCATCCAATGAAATACCACGTTACGAAGATCTTTGTCAAGTGGCAGTGAATTCTCTATGAATGGAGATTTTTCGGCAATCTCTGCCCACTGAAAGCAGGTAACGATAAGTGCCCGTCTCACCGGAGAAAACGAAACTAACGAGAGTGGCGACAGTGTCGCCACGAGTTCTCTCCCTTCATCACATAACCGCGGAGATGGCTGAAGCCGACGTCCGAAAGTCGGGAAACCTTGGGGATCATTTAAAACATGTGGGTGGGTTGTCTCAGGTTTTAATTTTCATAAAAAAAATTGTGGATGTGTGGTCTCCGGGTTTCTCATAAAAAAATGTGGGTGGGTGGTCTCCAGCTTCGAGAAAAATTATAGGTTATTGGTGGGTCTATGAATCCTTTTTCTGCTGTTGTGGGTGGTTACAAAAACTGAAAAATCAAATATGATGGTGGGTGGATGCTAACAGAAGTGCCTTCCGTGGGGGGGGGGGTACATATGTTTTTCTGGAACAGCCCTTAAATGCGCTAGGTGCAGTTTTGTATGATTGTTAATAATTCAAGTCTGCACAAGGACTCGGTGAGCGAAAATACATCGATTGTATGTAATTCCGTTTATTGATACATTGTTGTTTTTTTAGACGATAGCATTATGGAGAAAACAAGGTTACCACACTCAGCCAGAACACGAGAACTTCAAACAGCTGTTACAGGCTCCAATTGATGACGCACAAGAAATCCTGCAGATCAGATTCCCCATGCCTCGGTATATAGACACAGAAGCTGGTGGATCACAGGTACTCTCTATACATAGTTATCTGCCATGTTTACAGGGATTCATACACGTCGGTGAAAATTCACTAGGAAACTCAATTCGGACTGTAAAAAAACTGAAGTGTGTGCGTTTAACACAGTAAATATTAAATTTCTCAACTATAAACTGAATTCCGGTGAATGCTAAAACTCGTAAACTCCGTTTAAAAAATTTTTTTAGACGTACGCACGTCATTTATTCAGAAAAGTTCGTTAAAACGAGTAAAAACACACCTTGTTTACAAGATCATTTACAGGAACACATTCTCCACGTTTGAGATAAAAAAACTGAAGGGCAACAACTCGTGTTTCCATTTACACAAAAGGATTTGGGTCACGTAGTAGAAATGCTATCGATGTTATTGGGTAAAATGGTCATGTGTTTTAAATTCTTTTTCTTCAACCCGCGAAAACCTGATCACCTGATCACCTGACGTAACCCGACTTACTGATTGGTCAACCATAAAATATCGCTTGAGTACGCATGCGCCGTGGTCAAAACAGTGGCGTTTGGCTTCGCTCACCGAAACCACGCGTCGCGTAAACAACAGGATTTTTACCGAATGTTTAATAAATTTTCAGTATTCTTTATCCTAAGTGTAACCAGGAATACATATCGTGACATCTATAAGATTTTAGACGAGTTATTTAGTCGGAATGAAGCAAAACAGACCGTCAATCGGTAGTAATCTGAAAGTGATAAAATTTCTTACATGAATTTTACGGTACAATATTTTTGCCAAATTGCGTTTCCTAAATATTTCTAAAGCTGTAAAATGCCAAATATGTTCCGAATGTATGTTCAGGATTTCAAATTAATGTATCGTGCATCAAATACCATCCATTATTTCATTTTATTTGTCAATTCCAACGACTCGACAGACACCGTTTTTGAAAGGTTCAACACTGCTTGACAGTCTGGCACTCGGACATCGACAGTACTACTACTACTGAGGAGTACTAGTACGGTTAAGAGACAGTCAGGAAGGAGTAAAACACGTTCTTAAAATGTCAAGTTTATCTTGGATATATTTCCTGAAATGAATTTAGTAAATTGTCATCCACATTGAGTCATTTTGCACAATTCCACTTAAGAAAAACCAATCCATTCATACAACATGAGATCTCTATTTAGTGAGGGTGTAAAACAAATTGTTTTACGGGAGACATTGTAGATCAAAACACTGCTTACATTTGAACATGAGACGTCACATTCCAAGACCTAAATGGCCGGTCAGCGCATCAAACTCGAATTCCGGACGAGTCCGGAATGAAACAAACCTCCCATGATGCATATCGTTTGATAAATAAATAAAAGTAATTCCAAAAGGTATTTTTAAAATCAGAAATACAAACCAGAGAATAACAGTTTTAGGTGGTTGATTCACATCGTGATCGATTGGTTACCTGGTTGATCTGCTAGGAGATCAAAAAATCGATCACCTGGACCAAAAATCAGGGGATCAATTTTTTGATCACCCCATGCTGTCTTATTTCGAGGCCTGTTCAACATTTTAGGGAAAACCCCTGATTGGGATTAAATATCGCAATTCAGATCTCGTTCATTCCAAATTAGGAAGGATATGGATTATTTAAATTGACAAAAATATTTTCATAACTGAAACAATGCTAGTAATTGGGGTGCAGTTGTTGGGAGGAGATGGGATGATAGACTGTACCCCTAGGAGGCTGACCTTGTGGTGATGGAATATTCTATTCTTGTTCAAATAAATTAAGACAGTTCTATGATTATGTCAAATTTGATGTTATATTACTTTATTCTAAGCTTTAAACTCTTTCTCAGAACCATTACATATGGTGGCGGCAAAAACACCAAAAAACTCAATAGCAATCAGGACGCCGGTGGCAAAAACTGATAAAAACTCAATTGAGGTAAAAAAAATACTGAAATTTCAGTATCCGGTGGCAAAATTTTGGACTTCTATGAATCCCTGGTTTATAGTACAGCTCTAGACTTCATAGTTCAGACGCCGAGAGTCACCCAATCAGCTAGTCCAACATGGAAATAAACAGAATATTTGTCCTTCAATGTGTGATAGGCATTACCTGCTACAAAATTAGGAACATAGATTATTTCATGATCCATTACATTTGCAACTTCTCTGAGATCTCCGGTGGCAGATAGTCCATCGAAGGACATGATTGCCATATTGGACTATAACGTGGTCATGTCATGTATGACTAGATCATATGACTACCCTCTGTCCCAGCTTGTCTGATTTATCACAAAATAAAGATGGTTGTAGTTTGAAACTTATCATGTTATGTCAAGCATGCATATGGCGATTTTTCTGCCAAAGCTGATTTCACAAGATTAAGTAGAACTCGTCATAAGGAAGATCCTTTTCAACATGAATGAAGGATTTCCTGGTTAACCCATAGATCTTCATTCATCATGTTGTTTGGACTGACATTGGACAAGTCCAACCCCAATTCAAGGAGGGACATCAAATAAGTCCTCAACCCATGTGGGATTATTTTTTGAAATGGATAACCTTCCCTCAGCCCCGTTCGAATGCATGGGTTTTTTCCAATGAAACCACAGGGTGCAGAAGTACGTGTTGGGAGTTCCATCACCATGGACCAACCCACAACAGCATTGATTTTCAACTGCCGAATTCAAACACATGACTGGGACTGTATAACGTTAAAGGTGCGACAGGTTTAATATTAAAGCTCATACTTTGTGTATAACAAACCATCGGTCATAACAAATATGATTATTATGCCCCCCCTCTAACTAGAGGGGGGCATATAGCGATCGCTTTGTCCGTCCGTCTGAATTTCTTGTCCGCGCAATATCTTGGTTAATATTTGATGGACAGGATTGAAACTTGCATGGAATGTGGCCAGTGCCTTGTAGATGTGCAGCGTGGAGTTTTTTCCGAGTTTCGGTATAATTTTCAAGAGTTATGGCACTTTTTCTGAAATCTCTGTGAATGGGACTTGTCCGGCCTGGATCTTGGTAAATATTGTATGGACAAGTATGAAATTTGCTGGATATGTGGTCAGTGCCCCACAGTTGTGCAGCGTAAAGTTTCTCCACGTTTCGCTTATATTTTCAAGAGTATGGCTCTTTTTTCTTCAAATCTTTGTGAATTGAGACTTGTAGGGCTGGATCTCAGTTAATATTGTATGGACAAGTATGAAATTTGCATGATATGTGGTCAGTGACCCATTGGTGTGCATATATTTTCAAGAGTTATGGCCCTTTTTTCTTCAAATTTTTGTGAATTGGGACTAGTCCGGGCTGGATCTCGGTTAATATTGTATGGACAATTATGAAATTTGGAGGATATGTGGTCAGTGCACTGTAGTTGTGCAGCGTGAAATTTCTCCACATTTCGCGTATATTTTCAAGAGTATGGCTCTTTTTTCTTCAAATCTTTGTGAATTGAGACTTGTAGGGCTGGATCTCAGTTAATATTGTATGGACAAGTATGAAATTTGCATGATATGTGGTCAGTGACCCATTGGTGTGCAGCGTGAAGTTTCTCTGCTTTCAGTTATATTTTCAAGAGTTATGGCCCTTTGTTTATCAAATCTATTAAGTGAATGGGATATATTTATTTGTCCAGGCTGGATCTCAGTCCATAACCGATTTGGACCAGGAAAATGGCTTTATTATATGTTATTCTACATTCCAAAGCAGGTCCTGAAGTATGAAATTGCCCCAAAAAGAGTTAATTGGGTGCAAAATTCAAAGTTCACTGATCGCTTCATAATTTCACCACAATATACTTCCAAGGAATATAGGTCTCATAACCAGGTCACATTTTCGGATTTGGCGAAAGCCCTGGCGACCATCTTGCATCAAAACATCGTATTATCACTTGTTGGTTGATACTTGGAATATGTATTATGTGAGGCATGGCAAAAAAGTGACTGAAACAGAATTTTTATAATTATCCAAATTAGGCCTCCACCAACCAATAAACAACAGAACAATGGCGGGGCAGTGTCGGATTAAAGCAAAAAGGGGGGGGGGGGGCATACAATTGAGCAATCTCTGATTGCTTCCTTCCTGTGTTCGACATAAATTTGAGAACTGTAGTGTATAATTTGCTGATCAAGAGTTCATGCAGCTGCATTATTTATAGTGAGGTGGCTTAGCAAAAAGATTGTGACACGCTGGACCAAAGCACCAAACTTGGCACATCCATCACCTGAGGCATACAAAACAATATCAGAAGGGGTGCCCATCACTTTGGATCATGTGACGCCCTCTGGCCCCCAAAAGGGCATTTAACCCTATCTGGCCTGGGCTTTGTGGGACCTGTCGTGGCCTGGAGGCCATTCTCTTACTCCTTGAGTTACATGTAGGAGGCTGAAACTTACCACAATATACCCCTGGGTCAAGCTCTACCAGAAAATGTAAAAAAAAAAATCCAAGTCCTTGTGGCCGCTCTGATGACGTCATTTTTCAAAAATCGCACTTTTTGGTTGATTTTCCGGTCAGATTTTCCAAATTTTTTATTTATTCAATTTCTCCGCAAAAACTGCGTGATAAATTAGTAAATATTAATGTGATGTGAAATAAAATAGTTTTCGCCAATTTTTCATCGCGGAGAAGTAGAAATTTTGAAGGAATATGACAAAAACATCAATTTTCTGGTACCCCACGTGGCCGCCATCTTGAATTTACCCATGATCCCCTGCTCGGGGGGTTATGCAAATTGGCTCAAAATGACCACAATATGATAAACTATAAAGTCACGGGGTTTCAGCTCTCTGTTTTTTGTTGTTCCGGAGATAGCGCAGGAAATTTGATGGAGGGGGGGCATAATGTCCCCCCCTCCAGGCCAGGCAGGGTTAAGGGGAAATATTACCAATTAAAAAATAGATAGCTTACCAATATCTTCATTATTTTTATTATCCTTGAGGCTAGGAAGCTAAAACTTGCCACACTATATCTAGGGTTCCAGTGCTACCAGAAAATATAACAAAATTCAAGATGGTCTCTATGATGATGTCACGGTGACGTCATTTTATAAAAATAGGCCATTTTCCTGATTTTTAGAATCGATTTTTCAAACTTTTTACTTGTGCAATTTTCTTTGCCTAAATTACCTTGCGAATTAGTAATTAATCATCTGATGTGATTTAAGATATTATTGGGTAGTTTTACGTAGAATAATACACCAATTTTGAGGAAAATACTCCAAAAACAAATTTTTGAGGTACACCACCGTTTCGTCAAATCTGAATTTACCCATGATGCTCTTTTCCGAGAATAAAATGCCCCTAATTTGATTTGTTATAAAGACACAAAGTGCTAGCTTTAAACAGTTGCGAGCCCCAGAGGGGGGGGGGGGGGACTGGATCTGAATCCACTAATAACAATTGAACACAGGTTCCTCCCCTTTTAGTATCATTTTTCTTACAATGTACATGCACAACCGGCATATAATTAGAGTAATGCACGGGTGTTGAACCATGCACATATATATGTAATGGTCTTGGCACCCACTGGAATATATTAGATGTAGTTTTAGACAATGGATGATATAAGGGTGTAACTGGAAAGTTCTGTTTTCCTCGTATTCCTTCAAAATTAACCCTACCTGGCCTAGGTCCCCCGCCAAATATTCTGCGCTATCTCCGGAACGACAAAAAATGGAGAACTGAAACTCCAGGACTTTATCGTTTATCATATTGGGGTCATTTTGAGCCTGTAGACATGACCCCCGAGCAGAGGATCATGGGTAAATTCAAGATGGCGGCCACGTGGGGTACCAGAAAATTGATGTTTTTGTCATATTTCTTCAAAATTTCAGCTTTTTCGCGATGAAAAGTGGACAAAAACTATTTTATTTCACATCACAGTAATATTTACTAATTTATCACGCAGTTTTTGCGGAAAAATTGCATAAATAAAAAAAAGTCGAAAAATATGACCGAAAAATTGTCAGGAAAATGGCTTATTTTTGGAAAATGTTGTCATCATGGCGGCCATCTTGGATTTTGTTACATTTTCTGGTAGGGCTTGAACCAGTGATACAGTGTGGCAAGTTTCAGCTTCCCAGCCTCAAGGATAATAAAAATAACGAAGCTGTTGGGAGGCTAACTATTCTTTGAATAGCAATATTGCCCCTCAGATGCCCTTTTGGGGACCAAAGGGCATCACAGAGCCCAGAGCAACGGGCACCCCTTCTGATATTGTTCTATATGTCTCAAGTGATGGGTGTGCCAAGTTTGTTGCTTTGGTCCAGCGTGTCACGATCTTTCCAAAATATGGCCCTAAGCTACCTCACTATTAGTGGTTTGGTTTCGAGGTCTTGCATAATATTTGATTCTGGCGTATAACATCTGGAGATTCACAGGAAATTAATGTCTCTTGAGTGTACAATCGGTCCCCTTCGTAGATTTTCACTAGCATGGCCATCCCAAATGGGTCCATTAGAATCTTTGTCCTCAGATATTAATCTCAGTGATACTGCAACAAGCACAAACAGGCTCAAATTGATTCTCTGTCAGTGCATATTTCATTGCCAGAGTTTAGTTAAAATTCAAGTTGGTATTCATCGGACCCGCCAGTGATCCAGAATTTCTGTTGAACTCTCTATCAAATTTCTGTCGATGACCTGTGAGCATTGAGGATCCTGATCAGGGCAACATAGATGTGTGCGCAATTGGCTTGATTAAATTAAGCTTGAATTGGGCGGCTTGGAGCTCAGTAATCTAAATGAAATCCGGCTCATGTTTATGAGTTTTCAGCTATTCCCACTTCATAAACCATTGGTCATGAGATGAATTGTGTTTTTTGGGGGGAGAGGAATCGGGATAGGTGATATTGTATTTTTAATTCTCATGTAGATGTTCATTATATTGTAGATATAACCTTGGGAAAACTAAATTTGTGTTGTTCTTTCACATCTTTCTCTCATTTCCCTTCAGGCTCGGTTCCTCCTATCCAAGGTGAACCCTTCACAGACACATAACAACATGTATGCCTTTGGACAAGTAAGTCAACTCTTGTAATTGTCGACTTATGTGAACTTGTTTGATAATAATAATCTCTTTGTGATATTCTAACATGCATGATTTGTTCAGTTATGTTGGATAGTTGTTTCCTATATACAGCGCTGAGGTGATTATCTTCTTTCATGGACCTGATAGTTGTGTGGACAGGGTTTATGGTCCTGTGTGAACGTATAGAAATGAGTGAAGCTGTTCACATCTCTCCATTCACCATGGTGTATCACCAACCTCTCTTATTCAGTTCGAGTGTCTGTGTTGTCAGACAGAACAGGAGTATCAGGACTCCAACACAGAAGAGCGTACTTAAATCAAAATTTCATAGGTAGTGTTTTGAACCAAATTGATCACTATCTTCCATAATTCAAGCTATATGTACCCAGGCCTGCAATTGGTTCACAGTGAAAATATAGGAGAAAATATAGGAAGAAACTTACAAAAATATAGAAGAAATATAGGAAGTGTATGAACTGTTTAATATGATAAAACATGAAGAAATTAGCTAGGCTTTCCAAATTAATACTATATATACATCTGACAGTGGTCCAGAGGTGTGCCAAAGATGACTGACCTTGATCTATTTTATCCAAGTCATTTTCTATTTAGTACAATATTTCATGAAGGATTATATGTACTTTGTCCAAATTTATACCACATATGCCTGGATCTGAAGTTTATTGAATATCAGATTTCCAAATTCATGTTCCATGTGCAATCAAGTTAGAATAGACCAGAAAATTGTTGGAGATGACTGGCCTTGGATCCATATTTCCAAGAACAAATTACTTGATTTGAATATTAGCTAAAAAGAAGAGTACATTTAGAGCTAAGAATTTGGTCATGCTCTACCAGAACCTCAGTGCAAATTTTTTCCTCATCAATTAAGACCTTGGTGAAAGCTGACCTGGCTCAGACTTCCTATGTATTTCGAAAACAAGAGAACTTCAGTCAACTCTACTAGATCACGTTTTTGTTAACCTACATAATGTTGTTAAAGCTGAGTGTAGAAAATAACTGATAGCCAAGGGGTATTGGAGTCCATTGGGCTATTACAACTAAAGGTGTGTGTGGATGTACATTGAAGCCCATGCGGCTTTTGTTATTTTATATTTCAAAAGAAGTAAAATAATTCTACTTCAATATGGTAAATTAAAGAACATTTGACTTGGGGATGAAGTTTAATGAGTTTAATTCTACTACATGAAATTCAGTGATACAGGATATATTCACAAATGATGCAATGTGTGTACAACAAGCATGGTGACACAAGGCCTATTTATTTGGTTATTATTCATCTTATTACTAAATGTTTAAGCACATTGTCGCTGTTAAATAAAAAAACATGATCTACTCCATTAAAGAGTAATGATGTAAAAAGGTCCATTATAATGTTTGCCATGCTTAACTTCTCCTTAATCTCACTTTCATACATTCTCACATTTCTTACACATTATCCATATTTCCTATTTTAAAGCCGACTGTTTCTGGTTCTCCTTCCTCTGGGGTTTGTAATATTTGTAATATTTTAGTTTCAGTGGTTTCAATTTGTCTTTTACCATCACAAATTTTTCTTGTGCAACTGCAATATATAGGGCTTCACAGGATGGCTTTTGGTGGTGGTATAGGCTTCTGGACATTTGGGAGAAATTGAGAATCAGCAGTATGATTTCATGTAATTGTTTAAAGGAAAATAAATGTACAGAGATGGAGCAGCTAAGAATCCAAACAGTCAAATAGTAAAATGTATGGCTGCTAAACAGAGGTTCTTTGGGGCTATGAAAGTTTAATAAATATGAAGATCAACAACATAATTTGAAAAATTACTACTGTGGAACAAAAACAATCGAGAACAAACAGTTCTGCTACTCTGAAGACAGTAGCGTGGAGGACATGACCTCCTCCACCTCCCCCGGTCAGAATACACCAGCTACCAGTCAGATTCTTGGAGACGAGATTTGCCCGAATGCATACAGCTGCAAGTGACATCATAAAACATTAAAAGCATTTCACCAATCATTTTTCAGTTCTGTGTTATACCTCTATTGACATACAAAATCATACAAAGAAGGCTGTAAAGATAATTCTGTCTGTTGATAGGAGAAGTGGGGTGGGGAGGAGGGTCTTTACCCCTGTGATTTGTGTGGGATGTGTCATCTAGTTCAAACATTGTCTATGTAATACATGTATCTGTATATAAAGGTACATGTACATACAGGAAGTGCCTATTATTAGCTGTAGGGGTGGAAGGGTGAACAGGATATACATTCCCATCCTGGACTGACTAAATATTTCCTTACTTGGTATCCTCCTGTAAACTGGTGCTTTTATGTAGGTTTATTGTTTATGGGTTATTTACAGGATCATATATAAATAATAGTACTGTGAACTCCAACAATAGGAATGTGGTGGGATAAAGCATGATGCATGACACTTTGTTCTATTTTTGTCAGTGAAAGTACTGCCTAGACTTGATACATTGTTTGAAGAGATAGACAGTGACAATGTTAATAATGGCATGACTGATTAATTTGACAGTGAGATCTGCTTGAGCTGATTGTACTATGGTCATTCGGTTTATCTCCTCTAATTTTGGAATGATGATTATGAATACAGATGCATGAAATGTTAAATAAGCATGTTTTCCAATGACAGTTGATAAATTACGAAGTAGTCACACGGAAAATGTGTACTGTACACCCAGGAATAACTATCAGTATATGTCTGGCTGTCAAAATAAACACCACACTATCCATAATCTCATATTAACTTGTGCTGACTGGCTGACTAGGAATCGCTTGTAAACACAGTACCGTAAACCAAAAAATAATGCCTAGTCCAGCAAAGGCTCGCACGTCATAAAATTTTCAATTCCATATGAATTTTTTTTTTTTCTTATTTGTCTGTACTGTGATCAAGATAGTTATATAATAGTAGTAATCATATTGTCTTATTTCTGTTTCCTCTTTGCAGGATGCTGGAGCCCCTGTCTTAACAGATGACGTTAGTCTACAGGTATTCATGGACCACTTGAAAAAACTGGCCGTATCCAGCTCATCATGACAGGAATTAACAGGCCTTCCCACCCACGTAACTAGCATCCACAGCCTGACTGAGACACCTTGGAAAGGGGGCGGGGCCTCGCTCATCCCACCCCCTCCCAAATTCAATACTGACGCAGACAAGACCCCTATAGATGCACATGAACAGAGCATCACGCTGATATAGTATCCTGGCACGCCAGTAGATCTTTGGAACCTTGTGCTTCATCCGTGATCAAGTCTTGGCAACTGAACATTTTAAATCCTACAGCACTTGTGCTCTGCAATGATTTCGTATAGTATTAAAGACATTTCAATACAAAAGGACGAGTCTTACTCTACATTTGCCACCCTATAGGCAGGATTGGTGCTTTGTTTGAGAAACATTCAAAGCTAAAATCTCCATACTACCAATTCGGTGTATATGCCTGTATTTTGCAAAAGAGAAGTAGATTTTACTGAAGTTGTTAGTCAGAAAATGGGAAAGAAAGTTTTCAAGATTTCATTGTGTCAGCCTAATATTCAGTATGTTACTGGATAACAGAATTAATTCCTGGTAATTTCAGTTTACACTTATTCCATCAATTATATTGTCAGGTCCTTGGAACATATTTGTAGTTTTGTTATGAAAAGAACAATTTTCAGCCAAGATTTTTTTCCACCAATACTTTCAACTGCAATTATATTATAATTTTGCTATTACTATTATTCGTGTGGGTTGGCCTCCCAATCAACAAATCCCCTCTCCCTCATGTCACAACAAAATTAAAGGTGATATGCAAAGTTTTTGATGTTGTTATTTTTATATTCTTGATGGGTTAGTTGATGGAAATATCAGGCTCTATATTTTGTTTGAGTTTATTTGAAGTATTTTATGTCCTAGTAGCTTTAGAAAAAATTCTCCAAAGTTGGTATTTCCAGTCCAGCCGGTATTAGAAATGAAATCTACATCGTTTACCTGCTCTGGTTTGACACTAGTTTTGTGATGTCATGTGGGATCAGCTGGCCGGACATCAATACTTGTGATGCTCAGTCTTCGGGCAGCTGGGTTGAAGTGACGTCACAATCAAAGAGATAAGCGATGAGGGTTTGCTGGGCTTGGGGTACCAACTTTTTGAAGGCTTTGAGCAGACAAAATATTTTAATTTGTATCAAAAGAAGTAGATAAACGGAAAATTTCTATCATTATTCAACCTATATAAAATATAAAATGAAGAATCTAAACCATTTGCATTTCACCTTTAAGATATTGATAAAGCTTCGGTTGATATTTATGACCTGCATGTACAAAGTTTAAGCTTTTGACAAAAATTACTAATTTTATGACGACACAACAGAGAACCCTGTGCAGGAATTTGGTCAACACTTTGTCATTTTATAAATGCATCAGAACGGTTGTCCAATCAATGTTTTATTTTATCAAAAATATGCAGCATGCAAGATGCAAAATGATGGCATTTTAAAAAGAATCAAATTTGGTTAGGAATAATGCATTTTGTTTTTCAAGTGAAATTCAATCTTTAATTTATCAATTGTACCTAGTCAAGCACATGTGAATAGTTCATATATATGATATATCAAAATGTTATGGAATCTCTACATATTTGAAGGGTTAATATCGAATCTGTCGGATAATAGTGTATTGTGATTCTAGAGGCTAAAATAAACATATTTATACCCTACTCACTTGTGTGCTGTGTTACTATGCAAGTAATAGAATAGTGAATACAAGGAAATACAATGTGTAAGCTCAGTCTGGGGGATTGTCATGAAAAATTGGCTACATTATGACCTTTCCATTTTCAGACATACATACTTGTAATTTGACAAAGATTACAGCACGAACGATAAACACCGAATTCTAAAGCAGATCCTATACATTTATGCACTACTAAAATTTCCTTGACTTATTTTGCAATGTATAAGGTGAAAGTACGCAAGTTCAATTATATTAATGCAATAATTTAAAGAACCATAATGCCCAGCCCTTGTGTACACCACACATGAATGCAGTGATGGACCAAGACCTGACCTTGGCCGAGTTAACTTGAACTTTTTTTTTTCTCAAGTTTCATCGACGTCGATGCTATCCAGTTACGCATACGGTACCTCTGAATGCCAAATGCAGAGGAGATGGAGTTCATTCACTGTACACTTATCCGCAAGATCATTTTCACAAATTCAAAAGAGGTACCAACACACAGAGGCACTTTACCATAGGTCCAAATGGAAAATTTGCATATAAGCGTAATTGTGGAAGCTAAATACAATAAATGTCTTCCCCTGGACAGGAGCAAAATGCGCAACTAATTTGAAGTCAATTGACAACGGCATTAAAAAGCTATCTAACAGAGGGGAAAAGTGGGAGATAGAAGAAACTAACAACAGTATTCCTTGGGATGCCTGATATTTATTAATAATAATAATGTACCGGTATCCCTCTTTACCGGGGGGAGGGGAGGAGAGGGCTCCTCTTCAGTGAAACAATATGCCGTGATACAAAATGGCAGCCATGGTGGTTCACTCATGATTGCCCGATTTTGGGGTCACAGTGACATTGCACCTCAATTTTGGAATGCAACACTTTGGCTCTCCCTTATATATCTAATGACACAACAAATAGGGATTTTAATGATTTTGGGTCAGTGACCTCAATTTTGATCTGCAACACCTTTTTCTCACCTAGTGTATCCACTCACAAAAATTTGCAAATGTAGATCGAAAACTGTCACAGATATAGACTGGACAGATGGACAGAAATGACAGATGTCTGCTTTTTGGCAGGCATATAAAAGAAGACTGATACACAGGTTCCAAAACCTTAGTGGTAGCCATGCAACAGACTGATTAATGAATGTAGGTCGGTCTTCCAAACAAGTTTATATTTTTAAGGCCTTGTATTACTGAAAAGCCACCCATCTCTAATTTGTTTCGAGATGCTTGTACATGGACCAAAATATAGCGGTCAGTCAAGAGTAATGGTCTACAATTAAAACTAGAGGTTCCGCTTTGACCCTCGAGTTGTCGCTCCGGCATGAAGCCTATGCTGGTTGTTTTTTTAAGCAAAAACATACGTCTCCCCCAACCTCACACCTTGCCTTGAGTGGGCACATAATTTAAGGCAAAGTGCTATAAAATGAATATAGCAATAAGTATCCTAAACAAAGCTGCGCATCTAAAAATATTAATTACAAAGAGATTTTCATTGTTGCAGTAACCCAGTGAGGAGTCGGGATTTATATAGCAATGAGTGGATTGCCGAAATCTACAGCGTCCAACCAATGTGAAATACATGTAATTGTGAAGCATCAATTATTTCAAAACTGATCACATTATAGGAAAGATGCAAAACATACAAGAGCCACACCTATAGTATACAATCATGCTGTACTGTATAGAAGTTTCATGCATCTGCCTTCAGTAGTTTCCAAGATATGGAGTGAACAAAAATTGGACAGACAGATAAGCACATTTTGCATGGACCCACGCAAGCACAAGCTCACACCAAAACCTAATTAGATCATAAGGCCATTTCAATGAAGCTTCCATCCAAGTTTGGAGAAAGATCCATGGCCCCTTTCCCTAGCCATCGGCCCACAGCTAGGCCCTTTGGAAAAATGTTATGGAAGTGTTATTTTTGAAGCAATACCCCATAGTCCACATCCTTAAGTTCCAATATTTAAAGAAAATGAGGTAAGCTTGTTTCGAGCAAGGGTCGGATTGCAAGTTATAAACGTGTCGAAAGCTCATTTTCAATAAATTGGACGTATTTTAAGCTCCTTTGGAAAGAAATTTGTATAGTAGGCAGTCAAGAACCAGAATAAAAGCCAATTCATTCAATTCCTATATCAATTCCATACAGTTTAACCATCAATATATTTTGGTTCTGACTTGCCTTGATCACTAAAAAATGAAATGAAAAAATATTTTATTGGTCGTCTTGTTGGCACAAATGTGTTTTCAATTCAGTGACACGAAGCTATGGATATCTAATAGCTCAACAATTTAGACCCTGGGCTTGAGTCCGCAGATAGGCCATTTTTCATCGTTGTGGGTTCGAGACCCATTTTCATCATTTATAATGTGATCATTTTTTCTTCCGTTTTATTTCACTTTTGGCATTTCCCCATCCGGAATATTATCAAAAGAAATAGCTTTTAATAGTATGAAGCTTGGAACTAATTATGCAAGATAATTAATTTCATTAGCATTGATTGTATTTCACGATGGCTAGTATCGGTGACAGCTTAATATAAATCACTACCATGTGCAGATAGATTACTACACATTTTCTTATATTTGTGTTTGAACCATCAACAGAAGTTCTGATGTTATATTTTTGCATGCACACTAAAATATCGCTTGTTGGTACCGTGCGTGAGAACTAGACAAGGTCAGGCCAAGCCAGAAATTACTGTTGAGCATCACACCTATACCACAGAAACATGGGAACGAAAGAGGACAAATACTCCGACCAATGCACTGATGTAACAAAAGATACAGACTTTACTCAACATTGGGCTGCCCACGAGTGAATACTAGTTAAGTCAGTTACTGTTACCAGAAAAAGTTTCCGCACATTTTTTTTCGGTTTGTGCAGATCAGCGACACAAATGAGTACAAACTGCTGTAGATATAACCTCTCCAGTACGAATTCGCAACACCTATATTTGATCTGCTTATTTTTATTCTAGAACACGGTTGTATACCAGAATATTTTGTGTTAATAGCAACGGTATGTCATAAAAAAATTCCATTCATCAAATAATTTACTTTGGTTGGCCTTAAAAAATCCTCGTCTGAGTGCGTCCCAGTGCGTAGTATGTCACCTTTGTTTACCAACCACCAGGTGGTTGGATGCGTGTTAGTGCGCAGTATATATGGGCCGCTACCTGGGCAAAGGGACCATGGCTTTTTCATCCAGTAGTTCTCCACATATCTTGTAGACAAGAGTAGTCCTGTACATACAGGTAACAAAGCTGGACATCAGAAACAGATGGATGCACGCAAACAAATCAAAACCTAATCAGATGAAGAGGCCATCATGATAAAGCTGCCATCCAAGTTCGGGGAAATTCCATCCAGTAGTTCTTCAGATATTTTACAGACAAGGCCTGTCTATACATGTACAAGTAGACAGACGGATGAACACCAAACACGCGCGCACACCAAAACTTAATAAGATGCGGAGGCCATTCCAATAAAGATTCCATCCAAGTCTGGTGAAGTTCACCAGAGGCCATCACGATGAAGCTTCCATCCAAGTTCGGGGAAATTCCGTCCAGTAGTTCTCCAGATATCTTACAGACAAGGCCTGTCTATACATGTATAAGTATATGGACAGGCAGACAGACAACATACCCAGACGAACGCATGCATGCATACTGAAACCTAATCAGATGAGCTCACTGCAATGAAGCTTCCACCCAAGTTTGGCGAAATTCTGTGGGGTAGTTCTCCAGATATCTTGCAGACAAGGCTTGTATATACATGTACAAGTAGATGGACGGATGGACACGAACGAACGTTCGCATACACACACCAAAACCTAATCAGACGAGGGACTATCCCAATGAAGCTTCCATCCAAGTTTGGTGAAATTCCGGCGAGTAGTTCTCCAGATAGCTTGCAGACAAGGTCTGTATATACATGAACAATTAGATGGACGGACGGACGATGGACATGGATAAATGCACACACACACCCAAACCTAATCAAATGAGGGGGCTATCCCAATGAACCTTCCATCCAAGTTTGGTGAAATTCTGTCCAGTAGTTCTTCAGATATCTTGTAGAAAGGGCCTGTATATACATATACATGTACAAGTACATGGACAGACGGACCGACACCGAACATGGACGAACGCACACACAAACCAAAACCTACTCAGATGAGAGGGCTATCCCAATAAAGCTTCCATCCAAGTTTGGTGAACTTCCGTCAAGTAGTTCTCCAGATATCTTGCAGACAAGGTCTGTATATACATGTACAAGTACATGTACAAGTAGATGAACGGACACCGGACATGGATGAATGCATGCACACATACACCAAAACCTGATCAAAAGAGGGGGCTATCCCAATGAAGCTTCCATCCAAGTTTGGTGAAATTCCATCCAGTAGTTCTTCAGATATCTTGCAGACAAGGCCTGTATATACGTGTACAAGTAGATGAACGGACGGACACGAATGAACGCATGCACACACACCAAAACCTAATCAAATGAGGGGGCTTTCCCAATGAAGCTTCCATCCAAGTTTGGTGAAATTCCGTCCAGTAGTTCTCAAGATATCGTGCAGACAAGGCCTGTATATACATGTACAAGTAGATGGACGGACGGACACGAATGAATGCACGCACACACACCAAAACCTAATCAAATGAGGGGGCTATCCCAATGAAGCTTTCATCCAAGTTTGGTGAAATTCCATCAAGTAGTTCTCAAGATATCTTGCAGACAAGGCAAGGGGACGGACATCCATCCATCCAGACAGACAGACAGAGAGCACAAACACTAGATGTCTCCCCACAACATAGTTGGGGGAGACATAATACAATTTCTGGACAATTCTGAGAATTGTATTCTTGTTCAACGCGTATCCAATTGCAGGCTGACACAATCCAACATGCCTGGCTTTGAACAAAACCAAAAAGAACGCAGTTTCACAATGTAATAAATTTATTGGTTATTAACATGGTAAAAGTGTAAAGATTCATACTTATATATCCGTAGCTTCAATGCAGAGAATGCCATGTGAAATATACAAATTTACATGTACACATACACCTATGCATTTACCCACTTCAGTTGTCCACATAGTAAACATAATCATCCACGAAATGGAACAAATCCATGAAATGGTGACACACAGTTAGGTGGTAATAAACACATGACCTGTAGGTTCCTGGATCTTACATTAGTGCTGGTCAAAAGATAACTAAAGATGACCTGTATTTGACACAAGGATCATAACTAATTATTTCACTGTACATTTAACTATACGTAGGTGGTATATGTTGATTTCTAGACAACACTATGTAGAGTTCTGTACTTTGCGTAGATTTGCACACTGTTCAATCAGCAGGTGATTATGAAGCATGGTAGCACCAGGAATGTAATAAAATTTTATATTTACATCTTCAAAACTAATGATGCAATCATATCTTCATTTTAGTTAACACAGATCTGTTGTCACTAAACTTAACTTACATACATGTACTGTAAGATTCCTTAAGTTTTATTAAATCTATATTATATCTGACACTTGTATATGTGTAAGTAAGTATGGTAGACCACTGGCCATACATTTAGAACATTCTGTCTCATCATCAGCACCAAGCATCAGGACTCGTCCATCATCACTCCACATTCATATTAGCATTTATTTACATAATGACTTCCAAAAAATTTGGTAATTTGCATTCAAGGGTCATTCAATAACAACATCATGATGGCTTATTCCCCTCCTAAACTTTGATAACTCCCGAGTCCATGTAACACACTTTGAAAATTTACACTAGGTATGGCTGTGTTACAGATTGCTTGAATTCAGCCCTGCGTAGTTGCATCTTTCACCTTCAACAAAAATGCCATATTTTTTAATATATAATTTATTACATTGTATACATGTAGATGTATGAGTAAAAAGCAAACTTAGTTTGAGGTCGTACAAATACGGACATAAATGAGCAAAACAATGATCTATGATATGGTTGACATCATCTGTAATTTTAAAACACAAGGTAAAAATGGTTTAACCTCACACTCGTTCGGTAGAAAGACACTTGAAAAGGCGGCATAAATCTACATTTTTTTTCTCATCATACTCATACCCATAAAATCAACATTTCCACAATCCTGACAATACTATTAGCAGCAGTAATATATCACCGCTCTATAAACTGTGGAGCTGGTACAAGAATACCTTATAACTAACATGTTTGTAAATGAAGGAGAGTAACCATTGTATACAGAGAACTACAACATGAAGTAAATGTAACACCTGTAACAACATTCAGCCCTGGAGAAATAGAAATTATTCTTTACCATTTTCTCATGTTCTTCTTGGCATCCAAACAAAATAATTTGTTACCTTTTCCTTGAGTTAATATTGTTGAAAAGATTGACAACTGACTTTTCCAGCACGTGGTTTAATGTCTTTTTACACAATGAAGCTGGACTCTTCTTCACCAGTTACCATCAACATCTGAAGGACATCTCCCACAGTTATGAATATATGTACTATCTGCATGTACGTGTTCTTGGGTATCAGTACATTTTAAGTTCTGCAAACTTAGTTCAAATTATCGCATCAACATAACCTAGATATTATTGATGACCTTGTTTTATACTGAACATTCAACAGGGTGGTCGTAGAAGATGGTAAGCAGCTCTTTTTGGTCTCAAACAAAGACCAAATCAGCCCAAAACATTTGCCTATGGTAATTCCCCTAATAATTCGATCACCGGAAGTGCAACAAAAATGGCTTATATCTGGCAATATTTTTCATGGCACCAGCTACAACGTGTCGCATTTTGTCATTACATGTATATGGCTTTTCTTCAACTTGAATGAAGAATGGGAATCTTACTTTTTCTCTGTCTTTGAATACAAAACGTGAACTTCCTCTGATTGAATTATCAGGGGAATTACCATACCTTCCATGAAATTTGATACTTGAAACACTAAATGCCACTTAGTGTGGCAGCCTACTTCCATGCCTTCCACCTGCTATCTCAATATTCACTGACATCCCTGTTCAAGGAGGAGAGTTTGTGTTGAGTGACCGTCAGTTGTCACAGATATTATGCTCATATAAACAGTCTATAAAATAGCACCAATAATCCAAACAGAGCTCCATTACTCCTCAGTATTTGTCCATATACACCTGCAGACACTGTCAGATGGAAGAGGAAGATGGAAGAGGAAGTTGGTGGGGGGGGGGGGGGGGGTTTAATGAAGGAATCTAATACTCATCTTCTGTTCTACATCGACTTTGTCCATGGCCTGAAACAAACAATGTACCATAGTATTAATTGATGACATTTGCTGAACAGTTCATTCTGTCACATTTTCTTGAAGAAACATCAACCATGCAAAGCAGTGAGAACCCCTCTGATGTCTGACAGCCTTGGGGATATTTAGATATTGGGACCTGCCTGAGGAAAAAAAGCAATTCATGCCAAGAAGCAGTTGGTGTGAATCGACGGTTTGATCTAGTGACCGTGACCACATGCCACTGTCATGGCTGTGATGTAAGATTGGTGCTCCTGTGTACTGACTCATTCTTGAGATATGGTGGATGTATTACATAAGTCATACCTGAAGTGAATGGCAAATTTTACCATTCAAATATTCAGTAGAACATTCATTGTCATGAGCCATGGCTGGTTTGGTGTTGATGGATGGTGACAGAAAAGAACGACGACTCATGTTGAAGATCGATAGACGGGCCCGGTTTCAACAAAATAGCCCAATGGCCCCCAAACCCCTCAGCTATCAGTTATTGTCTATACTCACCAAACATGCATTGCAGGAGATGTTAGCATTCTATGTCTATGACAATGACCCAAGATCAAGTTTGGCAGTAGCCCATGGTGACATGCATGTTTAATGTAAAGCCAGTAAGCCCAGGCCTTGTCATCCTTGAAATATGGGGAATATGGTAGTGACAAATGGACCAACTTTGACCCAATGACCCCGCACAAAAATACATGTAGGTCACTCATTGATATTCTCACTGATGCTCTATGATCAAATGCATATGTGAAAGTAAGTTTGGTGGTCCTAATCATATTCAATTCAAAGATATGGTGGTAATAAGCAATTGTTAAAAAAGGACACAGTTTGATGTGGTGACATTTAAAGAATTGGTCAATCTCGCTGATTTTCGGGACAATCATGCTCTGTGACCTTATGCATGTGTGATATAAGTTTGGTGCTCCAAGGCATATTCATTCTCAATATATGGTGGTAATGAGGAAAGAGAGACAGATGGACATATATGATGACGACAATGCTCCATGCTCATTTGAATGAGGGGTAAAAACCCCAACAAAACAGACCAGATACGTTATCTCAATTGATCACCACATAAGATAATAGAGGCCGGAGGAAAAGAGAAGACTGTAGACTCAAAGCTCAAAATCCAGGCATCCAGCTAAGATGCTCACATTTGGAGCCCTAAATCATCTAAGCTTTGGCTCACTAAAATTGAAGGAGTTTCCAATGACTTTTACTGCAAATGTCATTGACTGATAATGAGTACATGTTTGAAGATGATACAATAATGTCTTGGCAATGATCTTCACGACCTACAAACACAATTTCCACCGGCTCAAATCAGAAATTTCAATGTGCAATATGTGTAAGTCATGATATTCAGTTCCTGCACTTGTTAATCTTTATTCCTATATTTTACCATCACACATGAAATTGTGAGCTTTCGAGAACCTTTACAAAATGGCATTTTTCAAGGGCTTTATGTTAAAGGCCTTGAAATTAGCTATGTGGGTTTCAAGTACATTCGTGAAATTGGATGCTATGTATAACCCTAATTTACTGTACCTGGACAAATTCCTCAAATGAAATCTGTTGATCTCCATCCTTGTCAGCCTCTGTAATGGTTCTATCAGCGATACTGCCCAACTGTTCCTCCGAGATATTTGCCCCCACCATCATGTGAAGAACAGACAAGAGCTCTTCTCGTGAGATCCTATCATCTCCATCCAGATCATACATCTTAAATGCAACTGGACAAGAAAATGAGGAAAGTGATAAGGTATATTTAATTATAAAAAAATATAACAACCTATACAACCTATTCTGTAGCCTTGGACCCCATTCCAGAAATCAAGTTCTTGCAAGGAAGAACTTGATCATGTTGATGTAAATGCCAGAATCAAGTTCTTGCAATGAACAATCAAATGCTAACAATAACTCGCCCTTCAATAGTAAAATACGCGATTATTGAGGGAAGGTAATTCGTTCATATCAAGATCAAACATAGAAGTCAAAATCGCGGGAAAAAACGATATTTTGCGAAAGATCAAAATGGATCAACGAAAGATTACACATTTCTTTCTGATGGTAAAGTAATAACCTTTGCTAATACATTAAGTCTCTTTTCTGTAACAAAGAATCAACAAATAAATAATCAAGTGATCATTTACTATTATGAATTTAAATAAAAAAGAACATTTGCAGTAAGATTCCCATCAGTAAACTAGGACAAGTTTAACTTTAAATTTAATTAACCTGAGAAGATCAATCCATCTTGGAAGATGAATTACTTTGTAAAATCAAAGGAAGTGTAGCATAGTTAAATAAAACTGTTGGAATTGATAAGATAAAATTGAATTGTACATGGACAAGAGTTGTAATTTGTAAATAAATTTTAAACAAAAACTCAAAACCAAAGAAATCCCGGTAAAACTGAATTTAAACATCGCTCATAGTTTCATATTACAATATTCACAGCACTGGGTTGTTTCATAGCTCTTGTAAAAGAGTGTTGTTTTAATTGTGATAAGTTTTCATACATGAGAAAAAAAATTTAAGAGTTTTATATTATTTTATAAATAGCGAAACAATTGCAATCACTATCCAAACCTAATTTTTTTAAGATAATTTTCTAAATTTGATCAAACAAGTATTCCTTTTTTGTTTTTTTTTGTAACATTTTTGACAGCAGGGTTTCATCTACGGATAATTTGTGATCCAATTTCGACCCTTTCACGAAAAAAAATCAAAGTCCCGGGCCCCTCCCCCCTTATTACAAAAAAGTAAAAATTCACACAAATTGTTGGGTTTTTTTGTTTTTATTTGAATGTGCATAAATGATATTTTATTTTAAAAGATAAAAGTAAACCTTGATCTTGGGACTCTGATGTGCTAGGAAATGGCTCTGATAGCATATAAGAGCATCTAAGGGTCTTTGGCAGCCGGGGCCCTAAGCAGGCCCCAGACCTAATTGTTCACAGCGCTACGCGCAGCTCAGTTGCTGGGACACAGACTTGCACTCCCAAAATTGCTTTTGCACTCCCAGTTTCCAATTTCTGGCTAATACACTGTTTTATAGCGCTCTATCTATTTTCAGAACTGGGAAAATCCGCAGTTGTGTCCTGATTGGCTTAAGACTCAATATCAATAGTTAAACAAATGAGAACAGCGATGATATTTGATAAACCAAAAATGAAAATTGAGAGTCAAATATCAATTTTCGATTTTGAGAAACCAAAAACGAAAATTAAACTATACAAGCTTACACGGACCAATAAAGACCTAATTTGAACAGTGAATTGAATTTGCAATTATCTGTAAAACTTCCGGATGTCCCTCACAACCTGACAAAAGACTGTTCACTACCATATGTGACTACATAACAACTAATATTACAGTGCCCATATCCTCCTATGTACAATAAAACTTACACTTCAGTTTTTCCTCCCTGGTGTTCAACTTGTTTTTCTCCTGAGCAGTTTTCAGGGGTCGGAATCTGCCAAGGACCCTTAGAAACTGGCGGAAATTTACAGAGTCATCTGACTGAGTACTGTAAAGAAGAGCATTTTTCCACATAATTTTAAGTCACATTTAACCTAAAGTTAGACAGCTCTGTATGCAAGTGGAGAATATAGCATATATGTAAACTAGCAAGTAGAAAAACACTGACGTGGAATATAAAATTCACCTTCTGTAGAACAATGATAACCCTGGAACCTATTTTATATTTGAAATATACATTTGTAGAATACTAGAAACCAAGAGATGCCGGAGGGTAATACGGTACATTGGTGAGGTTTAATAATGCTCACCCTTCATTGAAGAATGCATGTACAATCCTATCACCAAGGGGATTAATGGCCAGTTCTGGGATACGCAGGAAATCTTCACGACTGAAACAAAACAGGAACATCTCTAACTTCATTGTAGTATTGTAGTATAATACATGTAGTAATCCTGGTAATATTGGATTATACAGATTGTTTTGGTTAAGTTGATCAGTATATTTAAGCTATGTTTATTCACAGCTGGTCTCTGTCAGCTTACCTCTACCTGTACTTAGTTTTTGCTACCTGTTTAATCTTCAGATTTATAAACAAACTAATTTTTTGTGATTGTGTAAAATTATAATGGTTAGCAGAGTTGTATATATCTATGAATTGCCATTTAAAACATTATCTATAGGACTCCATATGATACTACAGTAAATAAAAAACATGAGAAGTTGCACCTTCAAAAGTTGCATCTACCAGATGTTTAATTTTAAGGTTCAAGGATAGTCAGTCCCATCAAAATTAAAGGCCTGCCCTTCATATACTCAATTGTTTTCAACTATACTTTAAGCCATGATGCATATTATTATGAATCCAATCAAAATACATGTACCCTACATGCAAATGTCACCAAAAATATATGCTATACACATTGACAAGGTTTATATTCAGAACTTAGCATAGATTTGACATACATGTAGGTTATATCTAGTTTATATATATCTTGCACCAATCTCAGTGCTGCAGGATTATTCACAAACCCAATTGACCTAAATCCTGATGTCATATTAGCCCTCTTTCATTCACCTGGTTTGTGCATTCATTCATCTGCATGACAGGTGATCACTTATCCAGAAATCTAGCATAGATTCTAGTGCGAAACTAATTAAATTGTCAACACAGTTGATTTGCTGCAAGAGGCATGAAGTTATACGTAACCCGATACACCAAATTGAAGCATGCTCTTGCGGCTGTACCAGTCCAGGGACATCACGCTGGCAATTAAGTTGATGTAATGTTACATGAGGGAGGTGACATGCTAAAGTGAATTGTATTACGATATATCCAGTCTGCCATTTAATTGTCATGGATGCTGGGGGCCTACATCGCATCATAGGATAGAAGTAGGATAAATTGTCATGGATGCTGGGGGCCTACATCGCATCATAGGATAGAAGTAGGATAAATTGTCATGGATGCTGGGGGCCTACATCGCATCATAGGATAGAAGTAGGATAAATTGTCATGGATGCTGGGGGCCTACATCGCATCATAGGATAGAAGTAGGATAAATTGTCATGGATGCTGGGGGCCTACATCGCATCATAGGATAGAAGTAGGATAAATTGTCATGGATGCTGGGGGTCTACATCGCATCATAGGATAGAAGTAGGATAAATTGTCATGGATGCTGGGGGCCTACATCGCATCATAGGATAGAAGTAGGATCAATTGTCATGGATGCTGGGGGGCCTACATCGCATCATAGGATAGAAGTAGGATAAATCGTCACCAGGTTTGAGGCCTATTTGTTAAATTTCTGGTAAAACCTCAAAACTATGGTTTGTGTTACATTACATGTTAAGGCCTGTTGACACTTACTGAACATTTCCACCATTCAGAGAAGTAGATATGAAAAACAAAGTTTATGTATACAGGCCCGTAGGCTGGGGGGGTTCGGGGGGTGCGTACGCACCCCCCCGCAGAGCAGACCGAGTTCCGCTGCCGGGAAAAAAAAAATTCAGGGTGCACGGAAGGACCTTCATGGAGCGATTGACCTCCCTGGCATTGCTACACATTCAGTAGGAGAGGGTGGGGGCTCAGCCCCCCCCCCTCCCCCCCTCCGCCCCCAGTTTCAACAAAAGCTGGGTGACTTTTTCATGATTTTGGTCCCAATGTGACCAGATAAACAGGCCGGTTTTTTCCCCCGCGGCGCTTCGCGCCGCCCTGTAGGCCAGGTTTTCACGGAGCGGTGACTTTGCACTGGAGGGTCACGTTGCTGTTTGGGTTAAATGGTCTGATTTGCTCATTCTTCTGTTCCGTTCACAATGACCAATAACTGTTTTAGATGTTAATTTACATAGAAATTGCATTCGCTTTATTGGACGATTATCTGCTTATCAAATTTAGAAATCAAAATTCTTTTTTTGTGTTCACATATTTCTCTTCAAACACGTCAGCGCTCTCCAACCCTCTGCTGAAATGTTACTTTCTTCGAGATCACTGCGTATAGTTCGAATTTTGGAAAGGAAAAAATACTTTTTACATTCAAAAGTTATCAACTCAATTTTTCTTCTAAATGACGAGAAAAAATCACAAAAACAATTTCAAAATGCAGTTGATTATATAGTGATGATACGTCGTTTTGTATGCCGGAAATCGGCCAGAATGCGTCGACAGCCATCTAGGAGCGCGGAGCTTCCGGGGCCTAGGCGGCCCCTGGACCCTCGCCTGAAGTGCTATGAAAGTCGAGCCCCCCCCCCACTTTTTGGGAGCTTCCGCCGGCGCTGTACATTGTTATTCTTAACGTGATCAAGTCTTTGCTGGTTGACATATTTTCTTTATGACAGATAGCGGCGAAATATACAGTAATAAACATGGACCAGTTCCTTGATAATAGGATGGTTCAATCGGAGGAATTGCTGGCGTGATTTATCCATCTCTTTACCAGATCGAAACAAGTGTGAACTGAAATGGCACAAATATATCGGCAGGCCGGTGTGGAGGCTAACAATATCCCATATTATAAGAGTGCAAGGACACTCTTCTCCAGATATCTCCAGAGGTAGGACACTCTTCACTCAATAAAAAGATAGGAAACGGGACACTTATCCCCACTCTTAGCCACCGCACCGGAGTGAGGAGTTAATGATAATAATCTTGATCAAAGGGGGTTTCCCATGGTTGAATATTAACCATCTCCCAGTCGACAAGATTATCATTCACACAACGAGTCGATTATAGTCATATACTGAATTTATCAGTCGGAAAAAATGCAGTTGGCGGATGTCGAAAATATGCTGTCAAAATGCGCCATATGGCATCTAAATTTTCAAAAAAATTCCGGGGGGGACCCCCCTAGCCGGGGCGCTCGCATTAGGAGTTCCGCAATATTCTCTACCGAACCCCCCCGTTGCCAAACCAGCCTACGGGCTTGGTATACACAGGACCGATAAATGAAGCACCAGCAAATAATGTTAAACAGTCTAAATGCCGAACTGAGTCTCTTCTTTCAGAGGAGACTGATTTAACTTGCTCTCAATTAATCTTGTAACTTTTGAGAATGTGTAGGACTTAGAGAGTGATATTGACAAGAATTATCCTCTCACAGTACATGTACAAAATCCAGGAGAGTTTTATAAACAATGAGAGACATAGACTGGATAAGTCTCTATTTCATATGTACTATTTAATAATAATAAAATGATCTTTAATAAATATATACGTTTGATAAGTAAATAAATAAAATAATAAAAAAAAAAAAAAAAAAATAGAAATAGAGACTGGACGATTTGATGGGTTTCGTCGTGTAAAGATTCCATCTGGAGGCGTGGTTAGTCTGGACAATTGACATGTTTTTACCTTCGGTCGCAATATTTGTATCAATTTCATTCTAACGCCATAGTGTGACATCTCGGCAGTAACGTTATTCCCATTGTTGAGGTCATGGAAGTAACGTCATTCTCATTGTTGACCTCACATGAAGGCATTGCTTCCAGCATGCGTATATGAACGGACCAATCAAATCCTTTGAGTTGGGGGCGGTGTCAGAATACGGAGCTTTCATTGATGACAAAAAATGCACAATATATTGTGCATTTCATCTTGCAAAGTTAGCTCCCTTGTGACGTTCCGTCCAGTCCCTGTTTCAAGCATTTCTTAATAGGCAGAGTTACTCCCTTTTGTTTCCCCTTTAAAATACATTATGAAACAGGGGCTGGGTCCAGTCTATGAGAGACAGAGTCTGCACACAGTTGTGAAATTCAACAATGGTGTGATCTAATGATAGCACTGAGAATCTATGGATTACAGAACAACACCAAATAAACAGCTCACCTCAAAGTTCCATTATTTTCTTTGTCCAGACTTGTGAATCTGCTGTAGAGGCGAACTATTTGGTTGTGCGAGACTGAAAGTATATAAAAAACAAAAGAGCTGTGAGCTCACATATCCTCTGCCAGATTTGCTAAGATGTCAGATGAGAGAAAACAAAATAATCATTACTTATTTGACATCAAGAAAGTTCAATTCAGGTAAAATTTCTCAAAGTTGAAAGAAAACCTGAACATAATAATTTATGCTAATATGCGATATTCAAGATCTCGGCCCCGCTAAAGCTGGAAGGAGGCTTCATACTGCTGGCATACGAAATGAGAAGATAAATGTTCTGCACACTTTAGCATACTGTTAAATTTATATTTGTGGACTTCCGTCGGTACTTATAATTCTATATTTTGCATAGCAATTAGAAATGATCTCCCCTTTGTTCTGACATCTTATTGTGTTGTCATCAGTTCAGTTCGTAATTTTCCCCTTTGAGAGAGGCACCTCCATAGGAGTACATATCACGGACACAATACGTGCGCACGGGATGCGTGTCCGATAATTGATCTGTTCGACAACTAATCCGACAGCCGTAGCTACAACGCCAATAGTGAGCTTGATAGTCCTACTAAACACAGGATATCATAAGGTTTTTTGAATTTTGTTTTTTCACATTCATGTATGGTCAATTCAATTCAATTTTTTATTGTACCGAAAGAATAACAACAAACAGCCCTCATGGGGCAAGGTACAATGCACAAATAGTTACATATAGTATGAAACTAATATGGTACATGCAAGGCGCCAAATTGTTTAAATAAAATACTGACAATGTAAACTGGTGGTAGGCCTATATGTAGGCAGTATGAAAAAGGTTACATGTAAGCACTGGTTTGTTCACCATGTTACAATACAGGAAGTTGTATAAAGCAAGTTATAATAGCATTTGTGTTAACAAACTGAGATGAGTTTATAATCAAGATAAGGCCATATAAGCTATACATGTACGAACAATCTAAGTCGATGAGTTTAATCAAGATATAAGGATAGATAGGCATGTATTATGAACTACATGTACATGTATATAATGTGGACCTATGGAGATCTTACAGAGATACAAATAGCTGATAAATTTTGACACTGTATATGCTAGGTTGAAAGGGGGGTCTAGAAATATATGGAATATATCTTGTAGAGTCATAGAGAGAGCAGGTAGATGCTTTTGCATTATAGTTTGCATGGTGTCACGACGTTGTTTACTATAAAGTGGACATTCTAACACAAAGTGCCATTCATCTTCTATTTTATTAAGATTACAGTTTTTACAAAGTCGTTCAGATAATTAAGGGTGTTTTAGAATAACGTCCTCTTTCAATTTCTAAGTTAGTAATATTTACTCAGTCTGAGAAAAGTAAGTGTTTTTTGCAATGTAGCATCCTTAATATAATCAAGATATGGCGAGAATGCAGGTTGGCGGTTGGCGTCTTATAAGGCTAGATTACACTGATTGCCCACTGATTATAGGATTGTGAAGACTGTGTCTGGGCGCCGATTCTTGCGCAGCCTAATAAATTGCACTTCCTAATAAATCAGGAAGTGTTACGTCAGCGATCCGATGACCAATGATCTGACCTTTGACAAAACCTGTTTGACCAGGTGCACCGGGTCCACGAGGTCTCCGAACAACACAAATGAATGAAACGAGCTGAAAAATCTGGCACCATTAGCCTTCAACCAAAACACAAAGGAAACGCAATCATATTTTTCGTCAAAGGGCTTTCGAGCGCCCTGAATTGAGCAATATCATCAGGACTGATATTAAATCGATGAACAACTGTACAAATCTTTCTTTCTAAAACCCTGTAAATCGTCTGTAATCCTTGAAACATTTTATAGACCCGCTCTTCCACTTTCCCGCGAAAGAAAACAGTGAGGCGCTCGACGGGTGGGACTCGCCTGTGCTACACAGTATGCGGAGTCAACACACAGAATATATTTTTCTTACGTCAGTTACCCGACCCTCCAAATGTTTTCACCTGAACAGGTAGCAGAGTTATTTCTCTTGCTTTGAAGTTCTCTTTGAACACGTAACTTCCGTTTTACACTTTTGATGGCGATTTCACGTTTTAAGCTCTGTGAATGTGGACCCTCTTTTACCAGTTGTGATCATTTGGCTTGTTGTACACTTGAATGGTAAATGTTATCATGCTCTCCTGGCTTCCCTGTTTACGTGAGTACCTTTATTTATTTGTTACGACCAACAAAAAAAATTCAACTTCTCATCCCTACTGATTACCCTCCCAACACCGAACTCACATCCAGTTTCGTTTCGAATTTCTTGAATCTCGTCTTCCTGAAGTTG
The DNA here is from genome assembly GCA_036873755.1 of Hanleya hanleyi. Taxonomy (NCBI): domain Eukaryota; kingdom Metazoa; phylum Mollusca; class Polyplacophora; order Lepidopleurida; family Hanleyidae; genus Hanleya; species Hanleya hanleyi. The sequence continues at coordinate 45,642 of JAVTVY010024174.1, forward strand.
GATGGCTGCTCTGTTCCCCATGTTTGCTGGATAGGCCTACAGGTTTTAGTTTATAACTATTACTTACTGACTATTATTAGTTTAAACCCTATTTCGACATGAACTCAACTGATCAAATACTAGAAAATACTCCCGAAACTGCACCAGTCGAGTAATAATGAAAATACACCCGCTTCCTTGTGCAACCGGAACTGAAGTGACGCAAAAACCACAGGGGTACCACAATTCATAAACTTAGACATTAAACGAACACGGACTTGCAAATCGCCTTACATATCGCCAGTGCCCATGTATCAGGGGTGTGGGGGGAAGAATCCAGGACAAAACCCCCACGGACAAAAGCCCCGCGAACAAAAGCCCCAGTGGACAAAAGTTCCAAACCATTATTTACGGTGTAAAAACTATTAGTTCCTGGACTCGTGTAGGCCTAATGTTGTAAAATGAGAGTGAAAGCAACAATCACGAATATGCAGAAATGTTGCTCCAACGTCGCGCGGTTTGGCCGCAATCTTGAATTTTGTCAGAAACGGAACACATCTTGTACAGACTATAACTAGTTTCCAGCTAGCTTCAATAGTTCCCCCGCTATTCTCAGACGGAAATCACCCATATTTGCGAATTGACGGATTGTTCTTCAGTGGTAACTGTGTAAGTTAGATCTAAAAGGAAACAAATGACGTTTTGCTAGCTATAGAACCTTTGCTGTGTAGGTGGGCGTGGCTGTTCTTCCCTACACAGCTGTAGTTCCTTCCCATCACATTTCGTCCACGAAATTTTGGCCTCCGAAACGCCTGTGTTTCGGAAGATTTAACGGCTGCACATACAAGAACACAGTAGCTGGTGATAATAAAATGTACCTCGTTATTCTCCTTGTAGTCTTTTGTCACTTCTCTCCAAGTTAGAACTCTCGGTATTCCCTCATTCTTAAGTTATCATCAATTGTTCAAGATTCTCGGGGATTTGAATATTCAGCTGACTGCCATTCGACTGTCAGTGATGTAAATTTCCCTTGCACGGACTTTGCCGGAGATGGCGGTCTCTTTGAAAACAAGCCGTGGCGCATGCGTAATTATTCAGGTCAGGTCGATGACGGTCCAACGAATGCGCGTGTACGTGGGCGTGGCTAACGGAGACATTCAAATGAGACCAAAATATGTCAGAAAACTCCGTGAAGGCGTGATTAAAAGATGATATCTCAAGAACGAGGAATTATTAAGTGTTGAGAGTTGGCAGGCGGCGACAAGGACCAATGTAGAGGAAAATGAGGTATAGTTTATTACTATTCGCTGCCGTTTTATTTCGTGTGCAGTTAGGATATTGGACAACGTCATTCAAAGGGTGCAGTCTACAGAAGGGCCATGGCATCTGAAATTAAACAGTAGGCAGGTTCATTTTATGCTAAACAGCAACCGTGTTATTAGAGAACCCCCATAGAACTATATATTTTCTGAAAGAGTAGGCTCTTGTCATAAAGCCGAGACAGATGTAAGCCTTGTTGACGAAAATCAGGGTCCCCATAACCCATACTGAACTTGCTTCAAACTTCAGGAAAATCCTCTAAAATTGGTCCAAAATGGGTAATATTCCCCCTCCACCAAAGAAAAAACTTGTTATTCAATTGTCCTGAAACTCACCGACAGTGTGCCCAGTCCAAGGACCAACAAAAATTGGCAAAGAAAATAGGGTGTCGACCACGCGGTTTTCAAGCTCCATTTTACACCGTAAAGTATGCCATGTGCTCGTAAGCTGAAAATGGCCCCAATTCACAGCCACACTTTCACACTTCCATCTGCATAGTGAGGCATGGGCCAATCCTACTGGCAAAATACCATGTAGTGATTTGAAGCAAATCAACTAGTCAACTGAATGATATCACAAATATCAATAAACAAAAAGCCAACAAAAATTCTCATGGGGTCAAACCTGGTCGAATTTTAATTTCAAAGAATTTGAGGGGGACCAAAAATCCGCAACTGTGGACTGAGGCCAAAGTTCAATGTGTGGGATGTATTGTCTATAGGAGGAACCTTGGCTGTGAGTCGATTACAGAGCCATTCGAGACTACAGCCATTCCTGGGCTAACGTTTTGCCAAATAGGGTGACTTCCAGGTCTAAACTAATGCTGTTGGTTCATTGGCTGCGATGTGTGCTTCCAACCCCAGGATTGCAGCCAACCTCCCCACAGCGCATGCTCCATTTTGCAGGCTCCAGCGAGGTTAGACTCGTACCTAGCCCTCAACTCACACGCACCGTTGGGGTCTAGTTAGCGGCAGGCATTTTGTATTCTCTGATTGGCTGAATTACCGGTCTAAATCTAGACCGGTAAATAGACCAATGTCAATATGTGTTGTTGTTGTTGTTCGTGTGTATCAAGTGACCAGTACTCGTCTATGGTGCAATAAAGGGCCTTGAGCGCTACGGCCACCAATCCACCAAGTATTATATAGATCCTTTGTAAGATTTGATGAGCGATGAGCGATTATGGTAGGTTTCCTAAATAAAGCCCTCGCTTCTACGACTACCACGACGTCCAGCAAGACGGTACATCTTCGGAAAATTTATGACCTATTCCAAGGTTCTTAGCGTGACATGTACATGATCAGGTCAGGGGATTTGCAGCATTTCTGTTCTTCATTCAATACTACATAGTACTGTTCATACGCCCTATGATATGTACTTTTGTTGCTAACATTATGCAAGTTTTGTTGTTAAAAAAATAAAACTGAACGTACTTGTAGGCCTACTCTTTTGACTCTGAGCAGCAGACATTATATAAATTTAGTTGACCTAGATTCTGCATTGAAGATCAACCATTGAAACGCGGAAAACAACGAATTACGTCAATTATACAGTATTTTCGCCTTCATGTTGTCTGATCGTACTAGTCTTGTTTATCTGATGATGCTAAACAATAATGATCTTGTGAATTAACTTTGTGATAGGCCTAGGTCATAAATTTTCCGAAGATGTATCATTTTGCCGACGTCCAAACAAGCATGGAGGGGCATTGTGGGTGGAGAATACCATGGGCCAATCACTGTGCAGTGCTGATTTAAAATGCCTGTCGGTAACTAGTCTCCATAGAGCGATAGTGAATTGGAGCTGGGTACGAGTCTACAGCGAGGTGGTTGGATTGCAGCTCGTTTTAAGGTGTATACAGTTAATAGAGTTCCGAATCAGTTTTTACATCTAGACTACTGGCGCTCGTTTTGTTAAGAGCTGAGAGTGGTTCTTGGTCTTATTTTCTACGAAAATCTGTCGTCGATAATTGTATGTAAAAATTCTCCAATCGAGCTTCTGAATCAATGAGAAAATCATGTCCATCTCTCAGTGCACCAGCGCGGGCAGTTGCGAATCACTTTGGGAAGCGGATCACGCCATCTAGCGGTCGTTACAGTCACCGAGAATGGATTTTTTTTTTATCAACCTGAGTGGTCATCTACCACCAATATCCCAATAGGAGAAAAATGATGTATAATATGCCTAGACTTCGTTTGATTGTTATTACTGAGGTGGAAATTCTTCATAGACAAAGACGGCCTGATCTGAATTATCCTCACTAATTAAATTAATTGTCAGGATTTCGGTAGTTCGTTATTTGTACACGGACGAGACCATTCATTTAACCTTGAACCTAACAGACCTGGTTCAATAGAAACCTGCCCAAAATGTTTCCCCGTGCGACCTGATATGGATTCCTCTCTTACACTGCATGGACTTCAAATTCTAACTTAAGAAAGTTACACCCGCGTTTCCACCGAGTTTCTGACAGCTGAATGAATTCCACTCTATTCAAGATTACAATATATAAACTCTCTAAATGGACATCGGACATTCATTTAGCATCTGACTATTTGGACAAAAGAACATAGAGGAAAGGACACATAGATATATATATAAAAGGCAGTTTCGCTGCATTTATTTACTGTATATAAATATATATAGTAGTGAAGATGATGGGTGACTCCGGTATAAAACGTATCGGAAACTCCATCATGCTATCTTTGTATAGTTATTTATTTATAAATATATATATATATATGTTCTCAATTTTAATAATGAACACAAATGATGAAAATTTTGAAGTGTTGAGTGTGTGTGTGTGTGGGAGGGGTGGGGGGGGGGGGGGATGAAGACCATTCCTTATGTGACTTAAAATTATTATAAAGCAATAACTTTGCACTTCGACATTTATCCGTGTGCAAAGTCTTCAATGTCACAATTTTCGATTACATTATCAAACGGAATAAACAGCGCGTATTTCGTTGATCCGGAATTGACATGTCGACATGTCGACTTCATTAGATATTTTGTTTGACCATTAATATGATTCTATCGCTGAAATAAATGCTGAAATTACCGCTTACACCCACCTTATTTTTTGTAGATTTAACACTAAAGAAATCACACACGTTTTTTTGACCCAGCGTGAATTTGGCAATGAATAGTACCGGAAGCATCACCTTGCCGAATTGACCGAGAAAAAAAAAAAACAACGCAGGTCGGTTGTTTCACATTTATTTGAGTCCACAGAAACAGAAGTTCCAATAAAACTAGAAAAGATTTAAACAGATGCTTTATTGCAAGATATAGCAGACGTTGATGGTGAAAGTGATCAGCAACTCACCGTGATTCGGAACTCACAAATCCACTGTATGCAGTACTATTAGTTCCTGGACTCGTGTGAGCCTAATGTTGTAAAATGAGAGTGCAAGCAACAATTGAGGAGAAAATTATTACGTTCTTTCGGCTCTTCTAAAGTAGGCTATACAAAATATGCAAGCTTCTGTAAAACAAAGCAAAAGGAATCACCACACAAATATTGGCAAAGGTGATTTTTAACCATAAAGTTCAAACAATTTCACAAATTTATCTTCATGTTAAACATTACAAATATAAATTTGGGAAATTGTCAACATTATGGTAAAAAAATCAATCGCTTCTCTAATATTCTGTATTTTTTCCACATTGTGCATGATTTAGGTGGCTCGAAAAGTGATACAGCTATCTTCATACAGGGGTATGTTTCGGATATAAACTAGAAGATTATGTCAAACTCTGGGAACTGTCCATTAGTGTTGAGAAATCTAAGGCAGGCCTACTGGTCTTCCGACAAAATCAATGCATCCACCTCACTGTTCATATTGGTGCTACGCAACTAGATTGTGCAAACTATTATAAATATTTTGGTATCATTTTACGTAGTAGGCTTAATGGTAAGTTTAATGAAGCACGGTCTAACCTTGCTGATCGTGCTAACAAAGCCCTTTTCGCGTTAAAGAACTCTGTATTTTCATCTGATATCAATGTAGAACATAGTCTTCTGCTATTTGATGGTATTATCAAACCTATGTTGTTAGTCGGTTCTGAGGTTTTAGATGGCTACAACCATGTTAAATGTATACTTAAAGTGATATTAAACCCTCAGACGAAGTGAAGGTCAAATGAAAGACAAATTTCAACTGTATACAAATATATTTTTACTCATGCTTTTTTTTGCGGTTTACACTGTGTAATAAAATCGTAAAAAATGACAAAAAATATTTTTGAAGACTGTTCCTAATTGTCTTTCGTTTGATGGAAACTTTACTTTGGGGTTTACGATCACTTTAACTCTTTTTCAATTAACATTAGCCCAATTGGAAAAGTTCATCTCAGATTCTGTAAGCAAGTTATGGGTGTGCACTCGGAATCAGTTAACTTAGCTTTACTCAGTGAAGTTGGTAGCATCCCGTTGATATGTTAGTCTATATAGTAGGAAGCCTCATCGTTATTATACAAAGTCTATCAGGAGCAGGTGGAAGAGTAGTAGGCCTATATGAAACCCCCCATCCTTATCATTTTTGAGACTGTGGCGTGACGTCGCGATGACGTCGCATCCAATCACGTGACAGCCAGGAACTTTCTGTCACATCCGGGTCACTCCCTGTGACGCCACTCCCGGTGACGTGACGGCACAGCAAGAGTTATCGGCCCTTACATAAGACCCCAGTGACTTCCAAAGATAATCTCATGCATGTATGGGATAGGGGGTGGTCATTTTTTTTCTTCTTCTTGTGGATTTTACTATGGATTGTAGCACCTTATTTTCTTTGGCTCGCGATGTAGAACACGACAGTCTCGAGGCCAGGGGTTGACTTTCGCTGAAAAGTTCAGGCAGGTCTGGGGTGGACAAGTTAGGTCCATAGTAGTGTAAGAATAGGCGTACGAGCGCAGGAGCAGGAGCAACAGTTGCTGGCTTACGAGCGCAGGAGCAGGAGCAGTAGGTGCTGGCTTACGAGCGCAGGAGTAGGAGCAGTAGGCGCTGACTTACGAGCGCAGGAGCAGGTGCTGGCTTACGAGCGCAGGAACAGGAGCGGTAGATGCTGGCTTACGGTCATAGGAGCAGGAGCGGTAAGTGCTGGCTTACGAGCACAGAGGCAGGAGCAGCAGGTGCAGTTTATTCTGGCACAGATGGATGTGAAGTTGGTCATTCTAGCACAGGTGCAGCGGAAGGTGATGATACTGGCACAGGTGCAGGTACACACTTACATACATTAGGCTTTAACGAAGAGAAATTACTTCTATATTAGATTATACATGTATGAGGGAATTCTAATCAAACGATACATGAATGTTAGCCTAGTATATTGAAGGGAATATTCTCTCCGTACAGGTTAGTAGAAAAAGAACGTCTGGTGAGACGAATATTCGCCATGAGAAACTACCCAAGATCAACGTCACTTTCTCCTGTGATATTTGCGGAACAACCTTCACGCGTAGGGCAAATATGAAGCGGCACATCAAGACCGCTCACACTAAGTCATCATTTTCATGCGACGTATGTCAGGCATCATTTTCGAGAAAAGACAATTTGAACGCACATATTAGAACACATAAACCTGATAGTACTCATTTCGTACGCATACATCAAGTGAATGATGCCGTGGAGCAAATTGGGTCGGGGCGGAATGTATCAATCCATGAGGAATAAAACCCCGCTCCATCGACCAGCATGGTACAAGACCCCACCCAATCGACGAGTGACGAAGCAGGAAATCCTATTCCATCAACCAGTTGTGATACGGACCCTTGCGACTTTCAACAGACGGCGTTGAATGCTACGTTAAAAGTTCACAACATACGTCCCCTCGTACTGTTCATGCAATACTATGAACAAGTGAACTCTGTATTGAAAAACGGTCTTAAGTCGACCGGTAGTATGAAGTTCTACATCGCTATCAAATGTTTATTCACCAAAGGAGAAGGTGATAATGTACAATCGGTGCAGCCCCATTTTAGAGGATTATGTCATGTTATATTGAAGGAGGGTGACGTACAGATTGCTATCGATGAATCGTGGAAGAAAATCCACGAATCATTCGTCGAATATACCCGTCAAGGTTCTAACTGGCAGTTAGATGAAATCCTTCAGTTAAACATTCATATAGCCCAATATCGACCCCTCCGTGGCTCCAGCTACATCCCTCTTCCCTGGAAATTACATTTTAAACAGGTGATTATTAACGTGTTCAACACGAGAGACGAAGAATGATTTAAATGGTCTATTTTAGCCGCGCTCCACCCAGTTCCAAAGGATCCACAACGGGTGTCTAAATATAGACCATACGAACATGAGTTGCATTTCGGGGATATCGACTTTCCGGCGAAGCCCGACGATATCCCTAAATTCGAAAAGCTCAACCAAATCTCCATCAATTTGTTCGGTTACGCGCATGACGAGGTCTGACCCATACATATCACGGGTAAACGGTGTGACACTCATGTGAATTTGCTTCTCATCACCAATGATAAAACGTCTCACTACTGTTGGATTAAAGATCTGTATAAGCTACTTTTCGATCAAAATCGCTATCATGGCAGAATGCATTTCTGTCCCTATTGCCGGCATGGGTTTATTAGGGAAGAACTGTTGAAGGATCATCTACCTTACTGCCAGATCCATGGACCGCAAAAAATCGAACTTCCGAAAGAAGCCGACAAATGGTTGCAATTCACGGATGTAGCCAAGCAACTCAAAGTCCCGTATATCATTTACGCCGACTTCGAATCGCTATTAGAAGAAATCGACTCCTGCTCTCCCAATCCCGCGAACTCTTATACCCAGAAACGAACCCATCACGCGGCTTCGGGGTTTGCTTACAAAGTCGTCGGATTGACCGAAGACATGACGAGTCAACTGGTCGTATATCGAGGCGAGGATGCGGCGCAAAAATTCGTGGAACACATGTTGAAGGAATAGATTCGTTCTACGATAATCCTCGACCCATTTGAATGACACGTGACGACTGGCGCGCTTTTCACGACGCCGATCGTTGCCATATATGTGGCGAAGAGCTCGGAGACGATCGCGTTCGTGATCACTGCCACGCGACCGGTCGTTTTCGCGCGGCTGCTCATAATGGATGTAATATCAAATACAAATTCAAAAAGAGAATCCCGGTCGTGTTCTACGGATTAAAACATCATCGGCCAAATTAAGGATAAACCTTTGAAATGCATTCCCAACAACATTGAGAAATACATTTCATTCTCCATCGGGAACATGGATTTCATCGACTCGTTCCAATTCATGAGCGTGTCCTTAGAAAAGCTCGTGGAAAACCTGATCAAAGAAGGTCCCGCCAAGTTCCGTCATCTAAGTCAGTACGTAGATGGAGAGTTGCTGCCCCTATTATTACGCAAGGGAGTCTACCCGCACGATCGAGATGGTCGAAGAAAAGGAGTTACCGCCTAGAGAGGCATTCTTCAACAGTTTAACGCAAAAACCTCTCCCGGAGGAGGATTACGCGCACGCCCATACGGTCTGGACTAGGTTCGGTATCGAGAACATAGGCGAGTACCACGATTTGTACGTGACGAAGGACGTTTTACTGTTGGCTGATGTCTTCGAAAATTTTCGTGATATCTGTCTAAACTATTACGAGTTAGACCCCGCCCACTTCTATACTTCCCCTGGCTTGGCGTGGCAAGCTTGTTTGAAAATGACGAGAGTTCGACTCGAACTCCTCACGGACATCGATATGCATCTGTTCGTGGAAAACGGGGTTAGATTCGGTGTTTCGATGATCTCCCATCGCCACGCCAAGGCCAATAACCTCAGCCTCCCGGGTTATCGACCGGAGGACCCTACTCAGTACCTGATGTATCTAGACGCGAATAACCTCTATGGATATGCAATGTCTGAGACTTTTCCGACGCACGGATTCCGCTGGTTGAGTCCGGAGGATATCCAGGCATTAGATGTGACTCGTGTAGCCGACGATAGCTCCGAAGGTTTCATTTTGGAGGTCTATATGAACTATCCCCATCATCTACACGATTCGCACGACGACTATCCCTTAGTCCCGAAAAGTTCAAAATAACCGCTGACATACTATCACCCTATACCCGTCAATTGGGCAGCAAAGTCGGTTTGGGGGTAAGTCGTCTGAAAAACTCGCGCCAAATCTTCGTCCTAAATCTAATTATGTGTTGCACTATCGCAACTTGAAGCAGTACACGTCTTTGGGGATGACGGTCACCAAAGTTTATCGCGTGTTGCCGTTCCAGCAGGCTCCGTGGATGAAGACCTATATAGACTTCAACACCGAGAAGAGGAAGACTGCTCCGAACGATTTCAAAAAAGATTTTTTCAAACTAATGAATAACGCCGTATTCGGCAAAACCATTGAAAATCTAAGGAATAGGGTCGATGTGCAATTGGTCAATCGCGTCAAGCGTTTGCGTAAGCTCGTGTGTATGCCTCATTTTCACGCATTCAAGATCTTTAGCGAGGACCTGGCGGCGGTGCAAACGTTGAAACGTAAACTGGTACTGAACAGGCCGATTTATGTCGGATTCGCAATCTTGGACTTGTCAAAGATCTTGATGTATAATTTCCATTATTCTTATATCAACCCGAAGTATGGGGAAACGGTCAAGGTGCTATTCACCGACACCGATTCCTTACTCTATCGCATCGAGAATGACGATGTTTATAAGGATATGGGAGAGCGCATGGATTTGTTCGATTTTAGCGATTATCCCTCACCTCATTTTCTTCACAGCGTTCTCAATAAGAAAGTGTTGGGCAAGATGAAGGATGAGACGGCCGGTGTCCCTATCGAGGAATTCTTCGGATTACGGCCTAAAATGTACAGTTTGATGTATGGCGGTAAGGAGAAGAAGACTGCGAAGGGTGTTAACAGACACGTAGTAAAAAAGAGCTACGTCACGCTTCGTATCGCGCGTGTCTGTTCGGTTTGAGTCCGCATATGGCTCGAATGCAGCGGATTCAAAGCGAGAAACACCAATTGTATACGGTGACTTTAAATAAAATCACCCTGTCCCCATACGGCGATAAACGCTATATGCTAGATGATGGCATATCGTCTCGGGCTTACTGCCATTGGCGTAATCTCTCTGAGTGAACTTTTCACCCAGGTTGTTTTTTTAGTTGCCCATTGCACATCAATCCGACAGTAGATACTTGACTACTAGGGATCAACGATCTGCTAACACGGGCGCGGTAACATTGCATACCCGGTAGAACGTTATACGTCCAGCTTAGGTGCGTCTATGAATAAATCCAACCCCTGTAAACAATCCCTAAAACTACGTGGACGTTGGATAAAGACTTGCTCCTTGACTTGGATCACCTGCATAACCGTAGGGGAGATTGGGGCGTGAGGGACAAGTCATCTAACTGCTATGTTGAGTACAGGAATCACAGTCAGTAGAAATACTGGCAATTTGAAAAAAACCCCGCAAAAAGTGCACCGTTTGTACAAGGTGTTTTTATTCCATCATGGTATCACAACTTGTTAACTTAGACACGAATGTATGATCATGTAACGCGAGACAATAGTCACATGTTCTATGTATATAAGATTATGTATTAAATATATTATGTGTTTGAGATAATACGAGAGTTGTCTCTTCATTCTACCAGAGTTGATCTAACAACCGTTTTCTCAACTGAACGCTCGTGCCCCACGCTTCTTGAAAATCTACTTGATCTCCATCCTGTAACTTTTTACGTGTGTTCATGATTTCAGCCATGGTGCGTTCCCTCTCTTGGCGAACGTGTACATTTGACACCGTGTTGGCGACTGCTTCTCGTAGCGACTCTCACACTTGCGGGGTAAAGTCCTCCTCCGCCCAAATGTTAGCCCGAGTCTCTATATCTTTAGAACGAGAGGGGTCCTAGAGCCGTAACTTAGACCGTTGGATAGCCCGGACTACACGCGTGATTACGTCATAGTGACATCATCATTTAAATGAGACGAATTTTACTAAGCTCTCCCTATTCACGATGAAACGCTGAAGCTACAATCAGGTTATTAGCGAATGCTAACGCTGTACACCAGATATATTACCGGTGATCTACTTGTAATTCATTAAATTAATGCACCGTTTACTGTATGTATGTACATAGCCCGAGGTTCACCACAAGGAATTATAGGAGTAGTATAAAACGCAAACAAACCAATACGAAGATTAAAACATAATCTCTTTATTCATCAGCTCATAGCATTGCCTTACAAATAACGAGAGAAAAGTACATGTATCGTCGGCTTATATGAATACATCACCTTTGTTGTGGCTATCATTTCTGCATCTTGGCTGTCATTCAATGTTTATCAGTCTTTCATTTTCCGATGTATGATGTTTTAAATCCTACAGTCGTATATTAATAAAATGCGTGGAATTTATTCAGCGTCTTCGTATAGTTTATCGAACAAGTGTTCTTTCATTTTATGCTTTGTGTCATCGCTTCCTCATAGCTCACGTTGTAGGACTTCTGAAGGTCATCACAGGTCTTCATGATTTCTTCATGAATTGGATCGTTTTCCAGAGCCTTCATACCCAATATCAAATCGAGATACATCCGGCGTAGCGTCTTCATCATGTGGGGCATGTATTCAGTTATTGCCCGGACCTCAGCCTCCTGCTTCGTACAACCATTCGTTATGTACTCTCTAGTCTTCATTTTGATATCATCGTTGAATTCCATACGCGATGCTCTACCGAACAGAGCTTTCCACGTGTCGTGTTTCACGGTATGGAACACTTTATAGGCATCTGATTTCTCACGTCTCCCTTCTCCCGTTTGTTCCCTATACCAAGAAGGTATTGCCTTTGCATGGTGTTCCATTTCGGCCATTTTTGAAGGTAATGTCGGCTTAAATGAATACTGATTATCCTGCATTAACGTATAGCTTCTAAGTGTTTTGTTTAATATTAGTCCATGCTTGAAATGATACCCATTATGAAATTATCTCTCGGAAAGTCTGTAGCTCGCTGTGTTGTACTGCACACATTACATTTTTGCTTCCAAAAGATATGCAACCCCCACATCGGTACATCGTCTTGAATTTCTTTATTCCCATTGGATTTACGCGTGTATGTGTGTGTGGGTTTTATGTGTGCTTTTATGTGTTTGTGTGTTTTCATTTTTCAGTTGTTCTTACAGTATACCTCCTTATGTGACCACATTTACCAGGCCGTTGAAAGTATCCTTTTATTTACTGCTGTCCAACACTGTATACCGTTACTTAACCTGTCACGTCCCGACAGATTTAGTGTAGATCTATAAGCTTTCAATTTAGCGGAGAGAGATAGTCCTATAACTCTCAAAAAGAAAAAAGAAGAAAATTATGATGGAATTGAAGTTATTTTACTGTGAGAATTTTGTACTTTCTACTCTTTCTAAGAACTGACAGAAGAATATTAGTACTTCTGCACTCTTTAAATCGTCCGGCATTTCCACGATCGTTCTAGACGATTGAACTTAAAATTCAGGACGAGTTCTTGGAGTTCGAGTAAGTTGCTCTTAACTGCAGAGATTCTTTCCTCATTTTGAAGAAGAAAAAAAAATCCTCCTTGAAACACAATTGTCGTCAAATGGCCTGAACAAAAACCTGGAACAAAATCCATGAATTATTTTACATGTAAGCGTGCATATCAACGAGATTTGAATTTTTCTTGAAATTTAGGAAAGAATCCCTGCAGTTACAAGGACGTGGACAAGTTTTCAGATTTGTGGCGGAGGGGGGGGGGGGCTATAATATGAAAGCACAATAAGGCGAGGGTCCAGGGGCCGCCTAGGCCCCGGAAGCTCCAGGATCCCAGATGACTGGAGATGCGTTCTTGGTCTTTCCCAGTGAATAAAACTCAATATTTAAAACGCACACGTTGTAACCAGTTTTTTGTCTTTTCTTGCTTTTATATGTGGGTATTTTCTTTCCAGGGTTATTAAACCTCAAACTTGGTCAACACAAAAAACCTTGTCCAAACTAATTAGCGACACATCCAGGTTGTGGTTTTGGAAGGAATACGTGTTTTGTACATTTTGGAGGGAATTTATACAGTAGTTTTGTGGGTTTCGAATCACGGTGACTTGCGGATCACTTTCCTAATGAACGCCTTATATTTCTTGCAATAAAGCATCTGTGTAAATCTTTTCTATTTTTATTCGAACGTCTGTTTCTATGGACCCAAATAAATATCGAACAACAGTAGTATACAGAGATGATTTCGAGTAGCATTGATGTCAGTGCGCATGCGCGAGAAAGTGAAAGTGGTGTGCGCAGGAGTTCTGGGGAGGTGTGCGCAGGAGTGTTCTGCTGAAGTATGACGTCACTTCCGGTCTGGGTGAATCGGGCGTGACCTGGGGGATGTATTCCTCCGTGGTGATGCGGTCTGGCAGTGATACCGACTGCCTCCGCGGACAGAAAGTAGTCCCAAATACGTAGGTTTTCGTGAGAATGTTCGGCAATCTGCAGAGGGGAGAGGGCCCCCCAGTGGACTGATTGGGTCGAGGGGCTAGACCACTATTAAAAATAGTGCCGATTCGTTAACCCCTTTAGGCAACCTCTGCCAGAGAAGTGAATTGTTTTCAATATATTTTCCAGTCTCTGTTGCGACGAATAATTGAAGGCCAGTGGTAGGTGATTGGAGTATGATATGTGTTTGGTTTCGCAGTGAGTTTGATTTTAACTCAAGGCCTAATAAGGTGTTGCTTTGAGAGACTATTTGGGTGCCTGTGCACCGCTTTCTGAAAGCAGAGAAAAAAAGCCAAAATTATGACGTCATTTGTAGGAGCGCGCATAACTCAAAATTTCAATGGGCCACCCCCGTCAAGAAGTCTGTCCGGTTGTAGCACTTGAATTAAAGTACTTCTGGCCGAAATATGGAAGTTTCATTAATGAATCGAGGAGATGCAATTACGTTAACAGTTTTTAACATTGCCGCCAATGTAAATTTTAATAGCGGTCTGGACCCTCGAATGAGGTGTCAAAGTGAAGCGCTCCTCCAGGGCCATCCAGTCATGGATGGGTGCATGTAAAATTAGGAATTGTCCCGAAAATATAAAAAGCGGAACACAGACTTTACCCCTACAATAGGGGAAAACTCCTATCAGCCCTATCCCAAAGGGCTAATATCGGTCCCTGGCTTAGTCTTAGGTAGGGTGGGAGAGCGGGTGTATGTAAATTTAGGATTTGTACCGGAAATATGAAAAGCGGAACACGGACTTTACCCCTACAATAGGGGAAAACCCCAATCAACCCTATCCCAAAGGACTAATATCGGTCCCCGGGTTTATCGGGGTCTGGGTGCATGGATGGGTGCATGTAAAATGAGCATCTGTCCCCGAAAATATAAAAAGCGGAACACGGACTTTACCCCTAAAATAGAGGAAAACTTCTATCAGCCCTATCCAAAAGGGCGAATATCAGTCCCCCGGGCTTATTGGGGTCTGCTGAGAGAGGCAGGGTGGGTGTATGTAAATTGAGGATTTGTCCGCGAAAATATAAAAAAGCGGAACACGGACTTTACCCCTACAATAGGGGATTTCCGGTCTTATCGGGGCCTGTGCATGGGTGGGTGCATGTAAAATTAGGGCATCCATCTTACATCCGGCGTTTTTTCCATGTAGGTTACTGCGCAGGACACGTGGTTTGGTGGGTCTGCGCAAATGTGTTACGTCACTTCCGGTTTTCAGAATGACCAAAAAATTACCTCCGAACACCGAAAGTGCGCGGGTGAATTTCGAGTCAAAAGGTCAAAGGTCACATCCAGGTTAAAAAGTCAATGTCCCCCTTCCGGCAATGTTCGGCCCTCTCCGTGCCAATAGATAGCCTTTATCCGCTCTCTCGAAGCACCCATGGAATGCACAGGGTCCCGGACAAGATCGCCAGCACTATGCCCATGTGAAATGGCCAGTGGGGAACCCTCAGTTTTCCCTTAGACCTGTATTGGCACGAAAAAATACATGAAATCATGGAACTTATAGTAATAAACATAATCTGTAGGTGTATCCACTCGCCATCTTCCTGGTCTTTACCCGCATCTCGAACCTCTATAGTTTTTTCACTCCACTTGTTGCTCTTGTAACTTGTAACTCCTCGTCAAAAAATTTGTGCTGGAATGCCCGCTCTTAGCCTGGACCAAAACATGTACTTGGTCTGTGAGCTGATTTCATTGGCTCTCTATTTTACTGCATTGCTCTTGCTTTGTTTTATGGACATTGATTGGTTACATTTGGCCCCATCCTAGGCCACTGATTAGCTACTTTCTCCACGGTGTTCAAGGCCAGTTTGACTGAATCCCACATGTCTGTTATAACCTTCATGGCCGCTTGTTTTATGCTCACACAGAAAACACACAAGACAGAGTTTTTTTTGGTGAGATCTCATTTTGTTTTTTATTCAACAATAAAACAACGTGAGAACAACCACGTGAAAACTGAAGCCCAGAACAGGGGGCTTGTACATGAAATCGATAGAACTGAAGCCCAGAACAGGGGGCTTGTACATGAAATCGATAGAACTGAAGCCCAGAACAGGGGGCTTGTACATGAAATCGATAGAACTGAAGCCCAGAACAGGGGGCTTGTACATGAAATCGATAGAACTGAAATCCAGAACAGGGGGCTTGTACATGAAATCGATAGAACTTAAGCCCAGAACAGGGGGCTTGTACATGAAATCGATAGAACTGAAGCCCAGAACAGGGGGCTTGTACATGAAATCGACAGAACTGAAGCCCAGAACAGGGGCTTGTACATGAAATCGATAGAACTGAAGCCCTATAACTATAAATGACTATAATCGACCAT
The DNA here is from genome assembly GCA_036873755.1 of Hanleya hanleyi. Lineage (NCBI taxonomy): Eukaryota > Metazoa > Mollusca > Polyplacophora > Lepidopleurida > Hanleyidae > Hanleya > Hanleya hanleyi. The sequence goes on from JAVTVY010024174.1 coordinate 61,747, forward strand.
GAGAAACCCCCTTTGATCAAGATTATTATCATTAACTCCTCACTCCGGTGTGGTGGCTAAGAGTAGGGATAAGTGTCCCGTTTCCTATCTTTTTATTGAGTGAAGAGTGTCCTACCTCTGGAGATATCTGGAGAAGAGTGTCCTTGCACTCTTAATATGGGATATTCTTAGCCTCAACACCGGCCTGCCGATATATTTGTGCCACTTCATTTCACACTTGTTACGATCTGGTAAAGAGATGGATAAATCACGCCAACAATTCCTCCGATTGAGCCATCCTATTATCAAGGAACTGGTCCATGTTTATTACTGTATATTTCGCCGCTATCTGTCATAAAGAAAATATGTCAACCAGCAAAGACTTGATCACGTTAAGAATAACAATGTACAGCGCCGGCGGAAGCTCCCAAAAAGTGGGGGGGCTCGACTATCATAGCACTTTAGGCGAGGGTCCAGGGGCCGCCTAGGCCCCGGAAGCTCCGCGCTCCTAGATGGCTGTCGACGCATTCTGGCCGATTTCCGGCATACAAAACGACGTATCATCACTATATAATCAACTGCATTTTGAGATTGTTTTTGTGATTTTTTCTCGTCATTTAGAAGAAAAATTGAGTTGATAACTTTTGAATGTAAAAGAAGTATTTTTTCCTTTCCAAAATTCGAACTATACGCAGTGATCTCGAAGAAAGTAACATTTCAGCAGAGGGTTGGAGAGCGCTGACGTGTTTGAAGATAAATATGTGAACACAAAAAAGAAATAATATGAACACAATTTTGATTTCTAAATTTGATAAGCAGATAATCGTCCAATAAAGCGAATGCAATTTCTATGTAAATTAACATCTAAAACAGTTATTGGTCATTGTGAACGGAACAGAAGAATGAGCAAATCAGAGCATTTAACCCAAACAGCAACGTGCCCCTCCAGTGCAAAGTCACCGCTCCGTGAAAACCTGGCCTACAGGGCGGCGCGAAGCGCCGCGGGGGAAAAAACCGGCCTGTTTATCTGGTCACATTAGGACCAAAATCATGAAAAAGTCACCCAGCTTTTGTTGAAACTGGGGGGGGGGGGGTGAACCCCCACCCTCTCCTACTGAATGTGTAGCAATGCCAGGGAGGTCAATCGCTCCTGGCCCATGGATGCCCGCATGAAGGTCCTTCCGTGCACTCTGAATTTTTTTTTCCCCCGGCAGCGGAACTCGGTCTGCTCTGCGGGGGGGTGCGTACGCACCCACCGAACCCCCCCAGCCTACGGGCCTGCGCAAGCCCGTAGGCTGGTTTGGCAACGGGGGGGTTCGGTAGAGAATATTGCGGAACTCCTACTGCGAGCGCCGCAGGCGCGAAGCCCGGCTAGGGGGGTCCGGGGGGCTTTTTTTTGAAAATTTAGATGCCATATGGCGCGTTCTGGCGCATTTTGACAGCATATTTTCGACATCCGCCAACTGCATTTTTTCCGACTGATAAATTCAGTATATGACTATAATCGACTCGTTGTGTGAATGATAATCTTGTCGACTGGGAGATGGTTAATATTCAACCATGGGAAACCCCCTTTGATCAAGATTATTATCATTAACTCCTCACTCCGGTGTGGTGGCTAAGAGTGGGGATAAGTGTCCCGTTTCCTATCTTTTTATTGAGTGAAGAGTGTCCTACCTCTGGAGATATCTGGAGAAGAGTGTCCTTGCACTCTTAATATGGGATATTCTTAGCCTCCACGCCGGCCTGCCGATATATTTGTGCCACTTCAGTTCACACTTGTTACGATCTGGTAAAGAGATGGATAAATCACGCCAACAATTCCTCCGATTGAGCCATCCTATTATCAAGGAACTGGTCCATGTTTATTACTGTATATTTCGCCGCTATCTGTCATAAAGAAAATATGTCAACCAGCAAAGACTTGATCACGTTAAGAATAACAATGTACAGCGCCGGCGGAAGCTCCCAAAAAGTGGGGGGGCTCGACTATCATAGCACTTTAGGCGAGGGTCCAGGGGCCGCCTAGGCCCCGGAAGCGCCGCTCTCCTAGATGGCTGTCGACGCATTCTGGCCGATTTCCGGCATACAAAACAACGTATCATCACTATATAATCAACTGCATTTTGAGATTTTTTTTGTGATTTTTTCTCGTCATTTAGAAGAAAAATTGAGTTGATAACTTTTGAATGTAAAAGAAGTATTTTTTCCTTCCCAAAATTCGAACTATACGCAGTGATCTCGAAGAAAGTAACATTTCAGCAGAGGGTTGGAGAGCGCTGACGTGTTTGAAGAGAAATATGTGAACACAAAAAAAAGAAATAATATGAACGCAATTTTGATTTCTAAATTTGATAAGCAGATAATCGTCCAATAAAGCGAATGCAATTTCTATGTAAATTAACATGTAAAACAGTTATTGGTCATTGTGAACGGAACAGAAGAATGAGCAAATCAGAGTATTTAACCCAAACAGCAACGTGCCCCTCCAGTGCAAAGTCACCGCTCCGTGAAAACCTGGCCTACAGGGCGACGCGAAGGGGATAAAAACCGGCCTGTTTATCTGGTCACATTAGGACCAAAATCTTGAAAAAGTCACCCAGCTTTTGTTGAAACCGGGGGGGAGGGGGGGCTGAGCCTCCACCCTCTCCAACTGAATGTGTAGCAATGCCAGGGACTGGGAGGTCAATCGCTCCTGGCCCATGGATGCCCGCATGAAGGTCCTTCCGTGCATTCTGAATTTTTTTTTTCCCCGGCAGCGGAACTCGGTCTGCTCTGCGGGGGGTACGCACCCCCCGAACCCCCCCAGCCTACGGGCCTGAACCTTTGCGTAATCAGATGACACCAACCTTTTTCCCCTATGCCTGGTAGGAGTGAAGATCTAGTCATTTTAATACCTATGCCCCCATTTTAAAAGTATAAAGGAGCAATCCAATGGTTCTTGTATTTCCTAATTTTTCGAGCATACGGCAATAGTTTTCACCACCACATCCTACCTCATCTGAAAGAACAGAGTCTAAGCTTTCAAATGATATATAGTTTGGCTCTGTGTACGGGGGGTGCATTTTATTCCCCAAAACAGGGTCTCTGCCGCTCGTCTATAGATCGAGTACTACGTAGCTGCAAGTGCAAGTCCCTAGAGCTTGTGGAAAACTTGATATGAAAAGGCAACGCCAGAAACGAGAGGAAGAAGTATTTCTCCGCTCGCTTCTAGGCTTTGCCCATTCATATTGCCGGTATTTATTAACCATTTCTCATTGTACTGAGAAACAAACAAACCATAGTCCGTGTTCATATAGCTTCCAGTGCACAAAATTAGATCACCCGTCCTTGCTTCAATCAACAACAACAACTTCGGACAGAAATGACCTGAGGGGCTGCTTGCATATCAGCATGATCAAAGGTGATACCTTGACACCCTACTGGATGGAAGGATCAGCGGCGTATATCGCATATCCGTTCCTTGTCATTTTCAATATAACACAACAAAATGTTGGCAGTCTATCATATACGGTCGATACGGTGATGTCACATGAACTGATAACATGAACATGATTGGGCACCCAGTCTTCGTTTCTGTCGTAATCTGGGAGCAACAGTTAACCGCAAGCTCCGCATTCATTCACATGCGGAAAATCTTCCATTTTGTTTTAATGGTGCAGACGTGTGGTTTAAATTACACTGTGCTTGAAATGAAAACAAATCCGAGATAATTATTAGTTATGTGACGCATGCCATGTACTGTACTGCTGTCGTAATTACAGTCACTTGTAGTTATCGGACAGATCAGTTATCAGACACGCATCTCGTTAGTCAAGTTAACATGCTTCTGATTGTAAGACATCAGAGCCATGGGGTGCGATTTTCCATGTCTCAATGAGATAGATAAACGTCGGAAACAGACCAGAAAATTACATAAACTTGCCCCAATCCCCACTATCGTAACATATATGGTTTCAACGGGTTAGAATGTCACCAATATTCTTAGTCACAAACACTTACTTGCACTCTAACTGCGGCAGACAACAAAATGAAGAGAGAGCCGAGAAGGCGGCTGCCATGTCATATTCTTCTCCCCTCAAACGTGCTGACAACATACGAGACTGTTGTAAAAGTGCTTGTGTTGACAAGGCAATAAGATGTCAGAACAAAGTGGAGATCATTGCAAAATATAGAATTTTACGCACCGATGAAACTCTAAATTTATATTTAACATTTCCTTTTCATAAAAATTCGACATTTCTCGTGCTGTGGTGGGGGGTGCGAAATTCGACCTCATGTATTCGTACCCTCATTTCTTCCCGGCCTCACTCTCAAGTAAATTTCGTATAGAAATTCAACAATAATCCTATCATCGTTCATGTCAGAACTCCCATTAACTATTCTCATGCACAATTCTTTAAAATACATTGTATTTCAACGTGAAATACTTGGGATGATGGGTGTCTGATAACTGGTACTGTCTACGGCGTTAAGGGAGCTTCTTGAAATTGGGGCATACTAGGAACTGGCATAAGGCATTCCAAACAGAGTAGCATGATGCGCCGTGTTGGAACTCCTAGGAACTCCATGCCATATAGTTTGGAACTCGGCAGACAAAGGATGGCTTATGCCATAACATGCAGCAGCATGGGGGGAATGGCCTGACTGGAACTCTAATCCATCCAGATCAGAACACCAAACTGGGCATGGTGTATCCCATTTGAATAACCGGCATATGCCATCCCTACCAGGGAACTCAGTTCCTAATTTCAAGAAGCTCCCTAACTAAGCTGAAAAGTCAAGTTAAAAATATCTCTCGCACGTGCAGAAAGGGAGTGATGTGACAATCATCACGTCAGTTTTCATGTCATTTCGAGAAATATTTTTTTTAATATATTTCAAATCTTCAAAAATGCATGATAATAGATCGGACACCCATAGACTTAACCTATGATGATTATTTAACACATAATTTGAACAGATGTAACATCTTTGAACTCGCTAATTTGTAGAATTCCACAAGTATGACTATGAGCGAACTGTTTGAAGGAAACCAGATGAGATTCAGATTTATGTGTAAAAATAAAAGAAGTGTGGCTGGCGATACTATAGTTGTCATGGAACCTCTTCCAGACAACTCACCAAATGAGAGCAGAGAAAAATAGGTCAGCTGTTCCATCTGCTGTCAATGACCAGCGCGATGGGGGTATGGATTCCATGCATGCTATAACATTGTCTGGCACTCGTTTTTCTTCAAATTGATTTTTGTCCATCGAAAGTTTCTGAAACTTCAGTATGTTTTGTGAACCAGGCATCCGCCGATAATAGCTAAAAATAGGTTGCCGGGAATACTTTGTTAATTATGCCAATTTATGTGTATTTCCTACGGTAATATGTTAATTTATGGGAGACGTGACCTAGCTATGGGTGGGAACAACCAGCTGTGACACAAGGTTGTCTACTCTTGTGACAGAATGATCTTTTGAGATGAAGTAGCTCTGATCTTTTATTTAGACACTGTATTTCATATACTCTGATGCAATAGGCATTGACATAACCGAGTACATGTTCATTACAGTTTGGTAAGCTGACATTTAGTAGCTTAGAGCTAGGAGGATGAAGCAAAGAGCTTGGAGCTTCATGCAGAGCAAAATTAGCTTTGCACGGAGCTCCGTGCAGAGCTTCCAGCAAAAAAAACCCAACTTCGGAGTGCTGTGAGGAGGCTTGCGAGTAACCCTTCTAACCTGGTCGCATCCCTGATGGCATGGACAAAGGAACAAAGACCTAACATCAGCCCACACAATTCAGAAAAGTCACCTCGGCAAAAATAATGTCATATTAAAATAATTCCTATTATTGCTGAGGTGAAATGATTATGCCACGGCATTTACCTCGGCAATTGCTGATTGCCGAGGTGAATTGTGTGGACTGTAACATTCCCATTCTTCTTCAGAAAAGCCATATACTGGTAATGAGAAAATGTGAGAATTTTCAGCTGGTGCCATGAAGAATATATCCAATCCATGAGATAGCTGTTCTTTACAATTGAAAAAAGAGAAATTAATGGCACACACCACAGAGATTCCATTGGTTAATAATCTCAAGTTCCGAGAGAATCCTGCATTTTCATTGGACAATTATCTCAGGGTCTAAGATAATCCTGCATTTTCACTGAACGATTTTCTCAGGGTCAGAGATAATTCTGCATTTTCATTGGTCAATTTTCTGGGGTTTGCAGGGGCAGATACAGGCCTTATTTTATACCTTTATAAGGCACCCAAAATAAACGAGGTCTAAAAACGCCCAAATTAAGAAAGGAAAAACGCCCAAATTACAACGAAAAAATCCAGGTATTTTAGTTTATTATGCAGCAAATTTAGGTTTTGTATTTAATTTTGAGATGGTTTACTCAAGTTTGCGTTTGTCACTTCAAAAATGAAGCGGCCAAATCAAGAAGTAAATAGCTGTCAAAAAAAAATTTCTCAAAAGGCGCCCAAATTTGAGATAACTCTGCATTCTCATTGGACAATTATATCTGGTTGTTTTTTTTCCATGTCTATTCAGGGGTCGAAATTGCTATCTATTTGCAGGACATGTGCGGCAGAAAATTGGCACTGTCCTGCAGGTTTTCAGTCAGTTTACATGTATTTTAATTATGTACCGGACAATTCTTGACAAATGTCCTGCAGGTATTTCATGAACATTTCAACCCCTGCTATTCTATGCCTTCATAGATAGAAGCCTACAAAATTTGTAACAGTCAGTAGAAAACATTTTATTGACATGATCAATTGAAATATGATGCGAGATTATAGTGTGGAACGTATGCCAGTTTTAGTCACAATTTAATTCAATCCAAGTTAATAGTTGTAATGTAGATTTCTTCAGATTCTAATGTATGTACCTCTACTTATAATATATATTCAGGGTATGGTAAACGTGAAGCTTTATCTGTGATATCATCATAATGGCTGGTGTTCAGAGGACAGTATGGAAGAGATGTATGTGGTGGCGACAAAACAGATTGCTGAGATGGAAACATCACCCCACAGTTATACCATCCATGTCAAAAGTTACATTGTACGACTACAGGAAATCAGAGAACAATACCGAAATAAAAAAATCTGTCAAAGAGCGCCTTAAATCTGGCTTGAAAGAGCTAAAGCCTGAGTTGAGCAAGTTCAAAGAGGAAGTCTTGACTAAGTTCCGTTGTGATGGATTTTATGACCTCCAACATCTAGACTATGAATACTTGGAGAAGTTTGATTGCCCGGCTAGTGTGGAGAAGTGGGTGGTGACTGCTGACAGTGATCACATGGGGGGGAGGAGTACAGCTTCATTCATCTTGAACAAGAACAATCGGGGTTTGTTCTCTGGGTATGTTTCCAATGAAGTACCCAAAGATGGCATCACCAAAAACGCAGGGTATTGCCACCTGAGGTGCCCTAGAAACACGGTAATTATATAAAGTTTCACATAATTTACAGGGCAGTATAATAAGATGTGAAGATATCGGAGCGTACCATATACATGTATGATAATGATCATAGTGATGATCTATACTGTATAAATCAACGAAATCATTGCAGCATCCCTTCATTGATTTAGGATGATATAACTTATCATCATACCTGTATGTATGCATGGTCATAAGTAAGGCTTGCCTGTCTAATAGCATGTTTGAGAGAAACAGAACCTTTTGTACACAGTAGCATGATACATAGTGAATTATCAATTGATAGTCCACCTGGATTATATTTGGATGACAGAATTCAGGGGGGGGGGGGGGTGTCAGTGCAAATCACCCATCTCAAGTCAAGAAGTCTGATTCATATTGAACATGTTGAAGTACAGTAGGCCTACATACATAGAGCATATGATCCCAAACCCTGATGACGTATTATCAGTGGCGTCGGAATGTAATTGAAAGTGTGGGGGGGGGGGGGGGGGCCCACTATCACAGCCCAACAGGTGAGGGTCCAGGGATCGCGTAGGCCCCGGAAGCTCCGGAGTCCTAGATCGCCGGAGATGCGTTCTGAGCGTTTTCTCCGAAATAAAACTGATCATACTGCATGCTGATTTATGGTTCTATTTTCACGATATTTTCACAATTATAAGCAGGCATCGATATTGAAAACATCGCACCTCATGCCTGCATCCATTTGACTTTCTAGTTATATTTAAAGCATACAAAATGATGACTTTTAGTTCTTGGAAGGGAAACCAATATGCCTACTGATACGATAAGTAGGAAATCCTCACAGCCCAACCGGCGAGGGTCCAGGGGCCGCCTAGGCCCTGGAAGCTCCGAAGTCCCAGATGTCCGGAGATGCATTCTAAGCGTTTTCCTGGAAATAAATTTGAACATAATGTATGCAGATTGATGGTTCTATTTTCACGTTTGTTTCGCATTTATAAGCACGCATCAATATTGAAAAAATCTTTTTTCATGCCTGAATCCATTTGACTTTCTAGTTATATAAATTTAACACATAAAAAACATATAAAAAACCTTTACATCATGGAACGTTAGAACCATATGATACCGATTCATTTACACAAAGCTAAAATAAGTGATCTTCACAGCCAGTGTTGTACGCGTTTTCACGGAAATAAATCTGAACACGCATTGATATTGAAGAATATGCCTGACTCCATTTGACTTCCTGGTTTAACACAAACAAAACGGGCCTATAACACACCACTACACGTTCTGGCACTCTATGTGTAATTTTTATGTGGGGACATGGTCAGTTAGGTCGGAGTACCGAAAAGTGGGGGGGGGGGGGTGCTAAATCATAAGTGGGGGACCTGGGCCCCCCCTGGCCCGCTTCCGACGCCACTGATTATATCTCTCTCAATCACATGATGAATTGTGTATTCATTCATCTGCATGAAAAGTGATCAGTTATCCAGAAAGTTTATCTAACATGGCTTATGTAACTCGAAACTAATAAAATGATCATTGTCAGCGCAAAGTATGTGCCACATACAAGGCATGAAGTCCTATATGTAACCCGATACACCAAATAAATTAAAGCTTGCTCGTGCTGGCAATTAAGTTGATGTCTTGCTACACGGGGAAAGTGACAGACTAATTAAATTGCATAATGATTTAAGGATAGCTGTCCCCTTAGAGGCAGTTTTTGCACCCCCGTGACAATTTGTCTTTTAAATCAATAAATATATAAGATAACCATAATAAACTATATATTTTATGAAAGCGTACATCGTAGGGATTCCAACTACATGTATATGATTTGTATAACCGATGCTGCTACTGTGTAGAAAATATTCCAATTTAAAAAAATTCAAATGAAAACAATAGCGTCCATTTTTCAATTGAAATTTCATGAAAACTGTTCATCTTGTTTCAACTTTGATGGTACACCTTGATAGGAGACAATTCGAAATTGTAAACTTTATCTCATTTTTAAGGATTTTTTGGCCGGTTTTGTTTCTACGGCTATTTTACTAAAATAAACTGCAAAAACGTACTGTTTTACGGCTGTTTGTCTTAAAAGTTGAATAATTAAAAAACTATGCCGAACTTACAAAAAGTGAGATAAAGTTTACTAGATCACCTTATAAGAAACAAGCATGACAAATTGCAAAAGTGTAGCATGGATACTTTTCAAGAATTAAACGTTTAAATCTCGGATTTTGTACAAAAATGAAAGGCTAGAAATCGGGCAAAATGTGTCCAGCAAAACATCTGATGAATTAGTCCTAATTTTTTGCTTGTATTCTATGGTCAAATACATTTTTAATCTGTCTTATGGAACCTACTTGTATTCCTGTTTATTCTGGATAACTATTATACTAAGTGTATTCGTCAAAGCGGTTTCAAATCCAATTTAAACTTAAAAACATCTGATGAATTAGTCCTAATTTTTTGCTTGTATTCTATTGTCAAATACATTTTTAATCTGTCTTATGGAACCTACTTGTATTCCTGTTTATTCTGGATAACTATTATACTAAGTGTATTCGTCAAAGCGGTTTCAAATCCAATTTAAACTTAAAAAACTTGCTAAAACTTGTTCAGCTGAGAAATGTTTACATGTGTTGATCACTTCACGACGGGTGTCTGAGCTAAGTTCCTGTGAGTCGATTAGCAATACAATACACACTCAGGCAGCTATCAACGACTTACAATATACAGTCGCATGAAAGGTTAATCTCTTCCCAGCTGGATATCAGATCACCTGTGAGGGAATGTGTTTGATTTTTTCAGTGCCTCAAAAACTAAATTTTTAATCCTAATATTGAAGCACTTCTAATTAGAATTTTGATTTCATTTTTTCACTAAATGTTAGACAAGATAGTGAATATTTGAATGAAGAAATAAAAAAATGACCTATTTTGACCCTCTAAGGGGACAGCTATCCTTAATTGTCATGGACGTTGGTGTCTGCAATGTATCGGGGGATAGAAGTGAGATTTTATTGTCATGGATGTTGGGGGCCTACTTCATCAGGTGTCAGGACAATTGGAAAGCTAATATCTTGATGATTGACTTTGGTTATAATATATGGACTCACATATTCTTATATTCTCCCAGTTACTATGGTTACTAATACTGGATGTTATTCATATCTTCAGATGTCTTTTAAGAGGGATCTGCCTTATGATTGGGATCGATACAACGAACTAGTGATAAGGGTACGAGGGGACGGACGACCATATTTGTTGACCATTGGCATGGATGGCTATTTCGATGTCAACTCCTATGATCAGTACAACTTCACACTGTACACCAGAGGTGGTCCTTATTGGCAGACTTCTAAGGTACTATACATGATATATAGTATTACACTGTACACCAGAGGTGATCCCTACTGGCATGACTGGCAGACTTACACGTATAAGGTACTGTACATGATATATAGTATTACACTGCATGTACACCAGAGGTCATCCCTACTGGCAGACTTCTAAGGCACTGTACATGATATATAGTATTACACTGTACACCAGAGGTGATCCCTACTGGCAGACTTATAAGGTACTGTACATGATATATAGTATTACACTGTACGCCAGAGGTGATCCCTACTGGCATGACTGGCAGACTTATAAGGTACTGTACATGATATATAGTATTACACTGCATGTACACCAGAGGTCATCCCTACTGGCAGACTTATAAGGCACTGTACATGATATATAGTATTACACTGTACGCCAGAGGTGATCCCTACTGGCAGACTTATATGGTACTGTACATGATATATAGTATTACACTGCATGTACATCAGAGGTGATCCCTACTGACAGACTTATAAGGTACTGTACATGATATATAGTATTACACTGTACACCAGAGGTGATCCCTACTGGCAGACTTATAAGGTACTGTACATGGTATATAGTATTACACTGTACATCAGAGGTGATCCCTACTGGCAGACTTATATGGTACTGTACATGATATATAGTATTACACTGTACACCAGAGGTGATCCCTACTGGCAGACTTATAAGGTACTGTACATGATATATAGTATTACACTGTACACCAGAGGTGATCCCTACTGGCAGACTTATATGGTACTGTACATGATATATAGTATTACACTGTACACCAGAGGTGATCCCTACTGGCAGACTTATAAGGTACTGTACATGATATATGGTATTACACTGTACATCAGAGGTGATCCCTACTGGCAGACTTATAAGGTACTGTACATGATATATAGTATTACCTGCATGTACACCAGAGGTGATCCCTACTGGCAGGTACTATACATGATATATAGTATTACACTGTACACCAGAGGTGATCCCTACTGGCAGACTTATATGGTACTGTACATGATATATAGTATTACACTGTACACCAGAGGTGATCCCTACTGGCAGACTTATAAGGTACTGTACATGATATATGGTATTACACTGTACATCAGAGGTGATCCCTACTGGCAGACTTATAAGGTACTGTACATGATATATAGTATTACCTGCATGTACACCAGAGGTGATCCCTACTGGCAGGTACTATACATGATATATAGTATTACACTGTACACCAGAGGTGATCCCTGCTGGCAGACTTATAAGGTACTGTACATGATATATAGTATTACACTGTACACCAGAGGTGATCCCTACTGGCAGACTTATAAGGTACTGTACATGATATATAGTATTACACTGTACACCAGAGGTGGTCCCTACTGGCAGACTTATAAGGTACTGTACATGATATATAGTATTCAGGGGTAGAAATATTCAAAATCATCAGCAGGACAATTGTCCTGCTGGTCAAAAAAGTTGCCGGACATTTTCATCTTTGTCAGGACAAAAGTTATTGTCAGACAAACTTATTTGTTTTGCTTCATTGAACTATTTCTGAGATTTGCTGAACCAGTCACAAATGAATTTCTCAAGCGACCTTTGCCATTTATTTTTGGTTTATCTCTCACATATTAACGTCTAGAGCTGTAATCATACCATGGTCGATTTTTCTTAAAATCGTCCTTAAAATTTCATGTCACTGCCATGCTAGATGGCGGTGATGCAGGCAGAGCTTTTGGGGCTTTGTCTGTACTATTGGGCAGTATTTCCAATCTTTCTAATTCCCCTTGGTCGCAGATTTTTTTCTACGTAAAGTCAAAGTTTTACAGGCCCGCCATTTTGTCTACCGAATACGAGGTTTCCCTTCAATGTACACCTCATTCCCTGTGACAGACCCGCTTCACCCGACGGCCTATAAATACTTTCAACTGCCTGACAAACAGCAGAGATGTAAAGTGATCGCAGACACATGGGAAATGTAGAAGGATGACGTCAATAATTCAAACCAATCAAAATGTATGTCACGAGGAATGCCCTTTCAACATTCCATTCCCCAACAACAACAACATCAAGCATGGCGAGTTGACTTTCGTTGAAATTTGCACATGAATTCGGGGAATAAAACTGAGATGATGCTTTTATAAGCGATCTCATAGCAGGTTTTGTATTTTCTAGAGATTCAGGGCTGATAAACTGCGTCGGACAATTGTCTGCGGGACAAACCAATTTTGCCGGACAGTAAGTTTTTTTGCCTGACATGTCCAACAAATCAATGTATATTTTGTTCCATGGTATTACACTGTACACCAGAGGTCATCCCTACTGGCAGACTTATATGGTACTGTACATGATATATAGTATTACACTGCAGATACGTCAGAGGTGATCCCTACTGGCAGACTTATAAGGTACTGTATATAGTATTACACTGTACACCAGAGGTGATCCCTACTGGCAGATTTATAAGGTACTGTACATGATATATAGTATTACACTGTACACCAGAGGTGATTCATACTGGCAGACTTATAAGGTACCTTACGTGATATATAGTATTACACTGTACACCAGAGGTGATCCCTACTGGCAGACTTATAAGGTACTGTACATGATATATAGTATTACACTGTACACCAGAGGTGATCCCTACTGGCAGACTTATAAGGTACTGTACATGATATATGGTATTACACTGTACATCAGAGGTGATCCCTACTGGCAGACTTATAAGGTACTGTACATGATATATAGTATTACCTGCATGTACACCAGAGGTGATCCCTACTGGCAGGTACTATACATGATATATAGTATTACACTGTACACCAGAGGTGATCCCTACTGGCAGACTTATAAGGTACTGTACGTGATATATAGTATTACACTGTACACCAGAGGTGATCCCTACTGGCAGACTTATAAGGTACTGTACATGATATATAGTATTACACTGTACACCAGAGGTGATCCCTACTGGCAGACTTATAAGGTACTGTACGTGATATATAGTATTACACTGTACACCAGAGGTGATCCCTACTGGCAGACTTATAAGGTACTGTACATGATATATAGTATTACACTGTACACCAGAGGTGATCCCTACTGGCAGACTTATAAGGTACTGTACATGATATATAGTATTACACTGTACATCAGAGGTGATCCCTACTGGCAGATTTATAAGGTACTGTACATGATATATAGTATTACACTGCATGTACACCAGAGGTGATCCCTACTGGCAGACTTATAAGGTACTGTACATGATATATAGTATTAATACACTGTACACCAGAGGTGATCCCTACTGGCAGACTCATAAGGTACTGTACATGATATATAGTATTACACTGTACATCAGAGGTGATCCCTACTGGCAGACTCATAAGGTACTATACATGATATTGTATCACACTGTGCACCAGAGGTGATCCCTACTGGCAGACTTAAAAGGTACTAAACATGCAATATATATAGTATTACACTGCATGTACACCAGAGGTGATCCCTACTGGCAGACTTATAAGGTACTGTACATGATATATAGTATTACACTGCATGTACATCAGAGGTGATCCCTACTGACAGACTTATAAGGTACTGTACATGGTATATAGTATTACACTGTACATCAGAGGTGATCCCTACTGGCAGACTCATAAGGTACTATACATGATATTGTATCACACTGTACACCAGAGGTGATCCCTACTGGCAGACATATAAGGTACTAAACATGCAATATATATAGCAGTCCCTTGATTGTAAGAATAGTGATCACTCTCGCTCTCCATCAGTCACTCTCCCACTTTTTTCTCCAGAAGAGCTGTTGATCACTCTTCTCGAAACTGGAAACGCAATGTTGAGTGATACTGGGGAGATCACTTCAGGGCTTCGTGTTTAGCGTGAGTGATAGCTCACCTGCACGCAAACACTCGCGTAAATTCGTGTCACGAGAGTGATTTTTAGCTCACGTAAACTGTCATATTTTATATTGTATTATATTGCAACCACTCGCCTGACTTTCAAATACCCTCTCCTCAATATTTTGACGTGGGCTCTTTTTAGCTCACGTACTTAATTCTAAACACAAAGCCCTGCACTTGAGCATCACTCACGCAGAACAAAAGTACACTGTACACCAGAGGTGGTCCATATTGGCAGACTTCTAAGGTACTATACATGCTATACACTGTACATCAGAGGTGGTTTCTTTTGGCAGACTTCTAAGGTAATAAACATGCTGTAGTATTACACTGTAGGGGAGATTGGGGTACACTGAGACATTTTCACCTTTTTGCAAAAATCTCCGCCCTTATTGACCTGTAGAGTAGCCTCCTATGCTCTGGTTATCTAATATTTAGTATGACATAATCATACAAATTTTTTTGAAATAGTTGTTATACTTTTCTTCAGAATTCGTTTTTGAACAGTAAAAAAACTGTAGTAAGTAAGTAGTAACAAAATAGCAATGAACTGAAAACTTGGCAATTGTATACCAAAATATCATACCCAGTCCTAAAAATTTACTAGGACTGCTCAAAAACATTTTTTTTGCCTCTAATTTTTTTTGCCAATGGTAGGTTTTACTTATAATCAATATAAGTGTTGTATGAGGGTAGTAGCTTTCTGCTGATAATAATGTAATGTGCTTCCTGTCCTTAACATAGGAGCTCAATGGCTTGTTCCAATGTGCCCCATGTGCTACTGTACCCCAATCTTCCCTACACCAGAGGTGGTCCGTACTGACAGAGTTCTAAAGTACTATACATTACACTGGGTGTGAAAAGGAATAGAACCCAACGTCGTGATATGACTGAAATATAGTTGAACGAGACGTTAAATCATATTCACTCACTCACTTCTGGTATTACACTGTACACCAGAGGTGGTTCCTTTCGGCAGACTTGTAAGGTATGACGGAGCCCTCAGTGAGTGAGTGGTCTAAGACGCAATGCTGGTGATGATACTTTAGCCTCAGAATGGTCGCTGAACCAGCATGGGTTCAAGCCTCGCTAGTGCATGTGTGAAAGTTTAACAGTTACTTGCTGAAGGGCAGCGGTTCTCTCTGGGTACCCCGGCTTCCTACACCATTAAAACTGGCTGTCAAGTTTTGAGTGAAATAATCTGGAGTGTTACATTAAACCAAACTCCCTCCCTCCTTCTGAGGTATCAAACATGCCAGAGGTGCTTCCTATTGGCAGATTTCTATGGTACAAGGCCAGATATAAGTTTCAAAGTTTGGGTACCGACAGCACTTTGAAATTTTGGATAAAAAAGTGAAAATATATTATAACAAAGTAAATATGCACAAACTTATAGAGAAACCCTTAAAATAAGAAAGGTTTTAAGACTTTCAATCCCTAATTAAAGCTTGCAAAAGAATGTAGATTTTAACCTTATCTGGCCTGGGCAATCCTGTAGGTTCAGAGGGCTGAAACTTAGCACATTATATCGCTGGGTCAAGCTCTACTAGAAAATGTAAAAAAAATCCAAGATGATGGCCATGATGACATCAAAAAGGCATTTTTTTGAACGATATTTCAGTCCGATTTTTCCTAATTTTTATTTATGTATTTTTTTGTGCAAAAACTAAATGATAAATTAGTAAATAATAATCTGATGCAAAAAGAACTAAAATGACCCCATTATGATAATCTACAAAGTCACGGAGTCTCAGCTATCATTTTTTTGTCATTCTGGAGATAGGAGCAAGAAAGCAATGCTGGGGGGGGGGGGGGCAGCATTGGGGGGGGGGGGGGGGGGGAAACTATGTTAACACACAAAATCTGTCATTTGTGGCTTTTCTGTCATTTTGGTACCGGTTAACGGTATGAATTTAGTCCTGTAGCCTAGGCCTACATCTAAGGTACTAAACATGCTACATGTAAACTAGTATTACACTGTACACCATAGGTGGTCCATATTGGCAGACTTCGGCAACGATTTGGTGTAAGACTCACGAAATATAATTGACAAAGGATCTGCTGCAAGTTGTATTGTCAGTCTTTTGTCCAGGATATTACCCTTTCAATGGGAGGTCTTACACCAAAGCCTTGCCCAGACTTCTAAGGTACTACTATACATGCTATAGGCCATATACCGGAGGTCGTCCCTATTGGCAGAATTCTAACTGAAGGTACATGTACTGTAATGTTTATAGTATTACACCCGAGGTGATCCCTATTAGCAGACCTCTCCTGTTCAAGAGATCCGAGTAAACGTAACACTTCGATTACCATCATCATCTCTCAGCCTGCAGTGACTGAGAGCACCAATACCCGCGTAATATCTACATGTATACATGCAGCAGGGACATATCATCTCTTAACCGTAACATATAACAACAACATCCACGTTCCGTGTAAAAATTACCCTTCCAATTTCAAGCATTTCTTCACCAAAAACAATGTGTCAATTCTCTTTTGCAAGAAATGAACGACCCGAATGCGATTCATTGAAAAATGAATGCGTTCGCGTAAAAACTTTTGACACGCTCCCAAAGCTACTCTACATGCACAGGTATGTTAATGTATTGCATGTACTCATTCCAGTCCGCACCAAGTTGATATTTTGTTTCTCGGGTACTTCTTAGAATAAAATGTGGTCTGCGTCTCATTGATGTGTCCTGCCACTTCTCAATTAATTAAAACACCAAGGCTAACAATTTCAGACTGGGGCAAAAATACCCAGTAACATCCTAGGCACCCTATGCATTTTTCATCAACCTTTGTGACCATTTGCTATTTAATACACATGTAGTAGTGGTATTATTAGAGCATTTTCACAAAGTGGATGCTCTTACATGTATGTTTTCATGAGAAACGGCTCCACCAGATCCGCCGCCGCTGCCGCCGCGACTTTAAACGTGAATATCTCTGAAACTGTTAAATATTTTCAGGTCAGACTTGGTGTGCTATCTCCTTAGGCCTGGGAAATTTGTCAGGTTGTGTTTCGATACCCGCTGCTCACCACTAGGTGGCGTGACGATTTTGTCTGAACGCCTTGTCTGATTTCTTTGAAATTTTATTACAATGGTCTTGAAGGATAGTCAATGTGCTGAAAAGGTTCTGGTGTAGCTGGCATAATTATAAAGGCAAGTTTTTTGCGTCTCAAAAAAAAGAAGTTTTTCATGAAATGAAAATTCACCAATTCGCTTGGAGAAATATTTAAAAACTGTTCTATTCTAGGTTGCCAAGCATAAATATAGGATTGCCGACATGATAATTCCCTTTCGGTGCAAACCAAATTGCCATTTAAATAAAAAATTTCATTTATTTGACTTAACGTCAAACCTCCATAACCATTATCATGATTAAAGTTTTTTCCATTGAACTCTTTATGTCCCATCTCTCTAGGGCTTTAGATTTCACCCGCTTGTTTGTCATGGCATTTGGTCTTCACTAGGTGGTGCTTTAGACATGAATGCAGGTAAACATGTGTAACATCATATCTTCTGAACAACGTGTTTTATTTCCCTGAAGTTTGGGTATAATGATCTTGCAAGATAGGCAAAGAACTGACAAGATTTTGGTGGTGTTGGCGAATCATGGAGACGCATTTTTGCATCTCAAAATAAGATTTTGTTTTTACAAGAATGGAAATTTGCTTCTTATTCAGGGAAAAGTAATTCTATTTTGCTGAACATGAATGTAACATTCCCAGTGTTATAATTCACATCCCTTGTAGGGCCAAATGACCATTTTTTTAAATATATGAAATTCTCCTGACTTGAGTCCAATATCTACATTCCCCAGGCCACATCTGATGAGTTTGCTTCATCATGTAGGTTCGTGATATTGTTCATCATTTGATGGCAATATAGACAGTAAACTTATATAGCTCAATTTATTGGTATTTCATCTGTTCATGAAGTTTATTATTGTCAGACGGATTTTGCAGCCCATCAACATAATGCTTAATTTATATCTCATTATACGTCCTTTTTTACAATTACTCATTTTATTAACTTATGGTTTAAAAATGGATTGGAAGGACATTGGTGCTGTTAGCGCTGGCATAATCATGTGGCATAGGGTAAAGTCAGCTAAATATATCTAAATCTATGCTACATGTACATCAACCTCTGCTTACACACGTAACTAAAATGCAGTCAGAGAAAATATTTTGCCATCAGTGTATGGTCAGTATGGAGAATTGCAAGGATTAAAGTGGGCTTGAAGTCGGGCCATGTTGGTCAGATATACATACTGTAACACTGATATTCTGCTTTACCTTTAAATCAGGCCTCATATTGTAGGCCTGTATGTTGACCATTCAGGTAATAAAACCTGTAATGGTTGACTTATTGTATAATGCACTTTACATAAGTGGACTGCCTGTGTCAACAAAGTAAACACTTCATTTCCGAATCAGTGCTTCAAAGATTTTTGAAGTGGAACTAACCTGCTATATGGCACATCCCACCTGAGAAATTTTTACATGTATATCTAATTGATGTAATCCATTGGAACCACTGACGATTTTCCATAATAGAGAAGAAAAGCAACTCCAAGTAGGGATGACAATTTCATTCTGTATATTTCGCTATTAGTTATAGCATCTTCAGCAGTGAACAAAGTTACAAACAGCTCCATACACACAGTATGTACATGTATACAAGGCATAATGTGATCTTAGCCAATACACATTTATGAATAGGTAAGCCAGTAAATTATATCAGTCAGTTTGGATGGATATTAAAATGCTGTCATTTTCAGAAATTGTTAAATGTTAAGTGATAACCTGACAGCGATCTACAAATGGTGTGATTCAGGTGATACAATACACACTCTAATTGATGAAAACAATACATAATCTGCTTATCTGGCAAGAACCAAGTAAACTGCATAAATGAATAAAGTATGGTGATATAGTGAGTATGTACCTACATTGAATATTTCTACATGTCATGAAGTTTGGATGAGGACTGTCATTTTAAGATAATGTAGGTATAATTTTTTTGGCAATCCACATCAGAGTTGATGAAAACCTACAAATGTTGTAACTCGCAGGTTTCATAATTGTATATTCCCATGCGAGTTACAACATTTGTGGAGTGTGTGTTGTAACACCTGAATCACACCATTTGTAGATCACTGTCAGGTTATCGCTTAACATTTTACAATTTCTGAAAATGGCCGCAGTTTAATATCTGTCCAACCTGACGGACATAACTCACTGGCTTACCTATTCATAAATGTGTATTGGCTAAGATCACATTATGCCTTGTATACATACTGTGGGCGTATGGAGCTGTTTGTAACTTTATTTACTGCTTAAGATGCTAGAACTAATAGCGAAATACACAGAATAAAATTGTGTATTGTCTTACTGATTAAAAAAAGATTTTACACCTCAAGCCGATGCTCTAGGAAGCCTAATTGGACAGCAACAAGATCGGCAATTTTCCGAACAAAACATATACAAGAATTAATTGCCGAAAAGAACAACAAAAAAGATTTCCTGAAGATGTGGGGTCCCTTGGCAGACCTCGACACTTAACTAATATATATAGCGTAGAAATATATTTTAGGATCACCTTATGATGTTATTCATGATGTTTTTTATCAGTATTTGTATGCAAGGAAATGACCTATATATAACACATTAAAATACCACACTACAGCATTCCATATTACAAACATCAAAACAAAGTTTCAAAACAACAAAAGGGTACTTATTTATTCTTCTCACAACTATTTTCGTCTCTGTCATGTGAGGATGTGGTGGAGAATGTAAAATCGTGACACCTAATGTAAGAATAAATGCCCAATGGTTCGTCCAGGGCTAAAAAAAATAAATTGTGATCCCTACTCGGAGTTGCTTTTCTTCTCTATAATTGAAGTAAAATGGTGTGTTCTGGTGCATTTTGACAGAATATTTAGGCTTCGAAGATGATATTTAATGAACTGAATTTTCCGTGTTATCTGTCTGTCTGATCAGAAGCCTAATTCATGAAGTTGACTGACATTCACCTGTTTTATCGAGGTCAAATTTAGCATTAATTGCAATAATTTTTAAAGGAGGGAAGATGGGCTCTCCAAATTCATCATACTTGTGCAATTGCTGACTGACTAGAAGCCTATCCTAGTTTACTGAACCTATTTTTTCAAGGTTATATACTTTATATTATGATATAACATGAAATATAGCCAGGCATTATAAATTGATACATGTACCAGTCCACATATGCAACTGACTTAACATGTTAAGTCACATGTTAACTGCCAACATACACTCCAAATCTAACATTGTCATCATTTTGTGATGGCTGTGGTTGTCTTCCAGAACAATCTAGTAAATTTTGCATGTGTTCCAACAGCCTCTGCTTTCAACAGTAAGTTAACCATGCTGTATCGGCTGAGCTGTTGAAACACCCTCCATTTCCTAGCTCTGACATAATGCATCACTGTCGAAATATGGGTACCACGACAGAGTGATAGATCACACAGCTACTGAAGGTTCCTGATTTACATTGAATGTTATTATTGCGTAAGTAGTATTAGCAGCATTTTACAACAATAACAAATCACTCACTTGAAGTGAAAAATTATAGTGAAAGGTATTTATTTTTTGTTGTTTTTCATTTTTAGCTCGCCGTATACGAAGTAGGCGAGGTATTGGGAGAGAGAGGGGGAAAGTGGCGGTGGCAGTGTTGGTGTCCGTGTCCGGTTAGGTTTTTATGTTTCGGCTGGACTTAGAAAGTTTTCTGGGTTAATCTTTTTTGTTTAGGCTGGACTTCTTATTAGGCATGAGATGCAGTGTACATTGTATATACAGTCATACATATCAAATCACATACAGTATATTCCTTTATAGTATTTATAATAGTTTGGTGACATTATTTTATTTCAGAAGTACAATATCAAAATAACTTGCGGGGGAATCCCGCAGTACCGAACCCCTGTTAGTTTTTAAATGAAGGACGCCATTTCCTTAAATTTTATCAAATTCTCGTTGAACCTGAAGCTTTTGCACAACCATATCTGTGTCCACACATTTAATTTACTATATTAATTAAAAGTGAGTTTGAATCAGTTTGTGAGCTCAGTCTTTACCCGTGCACATTATTATGGAGCATTACAGTATGATTGGACACAGTTGTCATTGCATTCTTTTATTTGCATACAAATGTGAAGGTTTACCACAGTGCAAGTGTCCCATTGCATGCTGGAAATGATAGATTTAGTCCTACTATTGCACTGTTATTAGCTTTGTTTGTTCACATATCATCACACAAAGTTACACCAAGAACGTGCTCAAAATTGCATACCTATTGTTCCTAACTATACATGAACATGTATTCATCAGATCTATGCAATGGGATGTGTAGGCTTACTTTTGATAAAAAAATGTAATCTTTATTGGTAGTTATATAATATAGTTCCTCCTTCAATCCAACCTCAACATCACTAAATATAGAAATCATATTTCTTAATAAATTTATTATTTTAAATGATGTGCATTGCCAATGATGTGCAACCTCAAATGATGTGCCATCCTGAAGGGCTCGATCTTTTTGCGAAGCTGCATTTATCTCTTATATGTGATACTAACCTATTAGGTAGGAGATGCAGTGTACATTGTAGGTTTATAATTGGTGTAAGAACGCACAAGACAAAGCCTACAATAGCCTGTCTGAGCTCAACAATGCGTCTAGACGTGACCCTTTTCAGCTGCACAAAAGCCTCAACAAAAGCCTCAACAATGCGTCCTTGCACCAAGTATCGACCTGTTACATATACACAAACACGTCAAATCAACTACAATATATTCCTTTATAGTAATTACTAATAGTTTAATGACATTATTTCATTTCAGAAGTACAATATTAAATATTAACCCCTGGTGGTTTGGAATTTTGTGTTGCCTTTATTGAAGAACACCATTTCCTTCAATTTTGGTATCGAATCCCATCATGATTTAACCTAAAGCTTTTGCACAAACCATATTTGTCCAGGCATTTCACACCCACATCTCAGACCAAATTTCAATTGTACATGTATTCATAATGACATGTATAAGCTTACTTTTGGAAAAAAAGGTAATCTTTATTTCAAGTTTTATAATATAGTTCATCTTTCAATCCAACTTCAACATCACTGACAAAGAAGTCAAATTTTTATTGCAATATGTATTGTCATTGCCAGTGATGTGCAACCTGAAGGGCTCGATCTTTATGCGAAGCTGCATGTTATTGACAATACCCAAAAGGTGAGCTGCCGGGTTACACATAACCCTTGTTATTTGCTGGCATTGTTTCAGATAGAATACAACAGCCTAATTCATACAATCAGGAGTAAAAAGGGGGTTAAAATATTTAGGCTTCAAAGATGATATTTAATGATGACCCAAAATGAACTGAATTTTCCGTGTCATCTGTCTGTCTGATCAGAAGCCTAATTAATGAAATTGACTGACATTCATCTGTTTTATCGAGGTCAAATTTAGCATTAATTGCAATAATTTTTAAATGAGGGAAGATGGCTCTCCAAATTCATCATACTTGTGCAATTGCTGACTGACTAGAAACCTATCCTAGTTGACTGAACCTATTTTCTCAAGGTTACATACTTTATATTATGATATAACATGAAATATAGCTAGGCATTCTAAATTGATACATGTACCACATATGCAACTGATGATGGACCTGAAGTCTATGAATATGACTGACGTTGACCTATTTTCTCAAGATCAAAAACTGTATGTTAAGTCACATGTTAACTGCCAACATACACTCCAAATCTAACATTGTCATCATTTTGTGGTGACTGTGGTTGTCTTCCAGAACAATCTAGTGAATTTTGCATGTGTTCCAACAGCCTCAGCTTTCAACAGTAAGTTAACCATGCTGTGTCGGCTGAGTTGTTGAAACACCCTCCATTTTCTAGCTCTGACATACTGCATCACTGTCGAAATATGGGTACCACGACAGAGTGATAGATCACACAGCTAGTGAAGGTTCCTGATTTACATTGAATGTCATTATTGCCTAAGTAGTATTAGCAGCATTTTACAACAATAACAAGTCGCTGACTTCAAGTGAAAAATTATAGTGAAAGGTATTTTTTGGTGTTTTTCATTTTTATTCGCATTGTTTCAGATAGAATACAACAGCCTAATTCATACAATCAGGAGTAAAAAGGGGGTTAAAGTCTTTATTTTCAAACTTTGATGGGAAATATAAAAGTGACAATTTGAAATTTTATTTTTATTCGATTTTTTAATGTCGGTGGGCCCATAAAACGCAAAATAAAGTTGGTGTTGCCTCACACCGGGTTTGTTGGTGAAGAAGTGATCATTTCTGATTGCTCATCCTCCAGGGGTATGTGCCCCACACACTGTCCCATCCTAAAAATATTCCCACCCCTAATATGGGGTGTGCCCAAATTAGAGATCTAAAGCCCTGTGAGTACCAAATTATGTGTTACAAAATTATCTGGGGAAATGCTCTTCGTCTCTTTTTCAAACGAGCTTTCATTTTTTATCTCGCCTTACGAAGTAAAGGGGAGATATTGGGAGAGGGGGAGAGAGGATGTCGTCGTCGGTGTCGGTGTCGGTGTCCCCTGCCTGGAAATGAATGGGTTTTTGGTTTAGCAAGTTAAAAAAAAATCTAGAAAAAATATAGAAAAAATAAAAAAAATATGGGGGGTGGGTATGCCACCTGGGGGTACTACCCCTGGGGTGCTCTAATGTTAAAATCCCTATGAATGAGTTTTGCGTTTAGCTGAAGTGCACATGTACATCTGTACTTGGAAAGTTTCTTGCAGTTGTCAGCTTTCATTGGATGATTATGAAACTTGGTACACATGTTTCTTATGATTAGAGGATGTACCTGTGCTATTTTTGAGAAGAAATATTAATTTTTCTCCAAATTATGACATGAGTTTTCTGTTTAGGTCAATTGTACATGTAGAGGCACATATACATGTACATGGTAAGTTTGTCCGTCCGTAAACAATTCTTGTTATCGCGATTTCTCAGGAAGTACTGCATGGATCTTTCTCAAATTTGGTACACAGGTTCCCCTTGGGGTCTAGTTGTGCAAGAAACCTTTTTTGGTCCGATTCGAAAATCCAATATGGCCACCAGGCAGCCATCTTGGATTTCCCCCATGAAACCTTGTTATCGTCATTTCTCAGGAAGTACTGTATGGATCTTTCTCAAATTTGGTACACAGGTTCCCCTTGGGGGTCTAGTTGTACAAGATACCTTTTTTGGTCCGATTCGAAAATCCAATATATGGCCACCAGGCGGCCCATCTTGGATTTCCCCATGAAACCTTATCACGATTTCTCAGGAACTGCATGGATCTTTCTCAAATTTGGTACACAGGTTCCCCTTGGGGTCTAGTTGTGCAAGATACCTTTTCTGGTCCGATTCGAAATCCAATATGGCCACCAGGTAGCCATCTTGGATTTCCCCATGAAACCTTGTTATCGTGATTTCTCAGGAACTACTGCATGGATCTTTCTCAAATTTGGTACACATGTTCCCCTTGGGGTCTAGTTGTGCAAGAAACCCTTTTTGGTCGATTCGAAAATCCAATATGGCCACAGGCAGCCATCTTGGATTTCCCCATGGAACCTTGTTATCGCGATTTCTCAGGAACTGCATGGATCTTTCTCAAATTTGGTACACAGTTTCCCCTTGGGGTCTGGTTATTGCAAGATACCTTTTCTGGTCCGATTCGAAAACCCAATATGGCCACCAGGCAGCCATTTTGGATTTCCCCATGAAACCTTGTTATCGCGATTTCTCAGGAACTACTGGATGGATCTTTCTCAAATTTGGTACACAGGTTCCCTTGAGATCTAGTTGTGCAAGATACCTTTTCGGTCGATTCGAAAAACC
Organism: Hanleya hanleyi; assembly: GCA_036873755.1. Classification (NCBI taxonomy): domain Eukaryota; kingdom Metazoa; phylum Mollusca; class Polyplacophora; order Lepidopleurida; family Hanleyidae; genus Hanleya; species Hanleya hanleyi. The sequence continues at coordinate 87,376 of JAVTVY010024174.1, forward strand.
AATATGGCCACCAGGCGGCCATCTTGGATTTCCCCATGAGAACCTTATCATGATTTCTCAGGAACTGCTGCATGGATCTTTCTCAAATTTGGTACACAGGTTCCCTTGGGGTCTGGTTGTGCAAGATAAATTTTCTGGCCCGATTCGAAAATCCAATATGGCCACCAGGCAGCCATCTTGGATTTCCCCATGAAACTTCGTTATCGTCATTTCTCAGGAAGTAATGTATGGATCTTTCTTAAATTTGGTACACAGGTTCCCCTTGGGATCTAGTTGTGCAAGATACCTTTCCTGGTCCGATTCGAAAATCCAATATGGCCACCAGGCAGCCATCTTGGATTTCCCCATGAAACTTTATCGTCATTCCTCAGGAAGTACTGCATGGATCTTTCTCAAATTTGGTACACAGGTTCCCCTTGGGGTCTAGTTGTGCAAAGAAACCTTTTTTGGTCCGATTCGAAAATCCAATATGGCCGCCAGGCAGCCATCTTGGATTTCCCCATGAAACCTTATCACGATTTCTCAGGAACTACTGCATGGATCTTTCTCAAATTTGGTACACAGGTTCCCCTTGGGGTCTAGTTGTGCAAGAAACCTTTTTTGGTCTGATTTGAAAATCCAATATGGCCACCAGGCAGCCATCTTGGATTTCCCCATGAAACCTTGTTATCACGATTTCTCAGGAACTACTGCATGGACCTTTCTCAAATTTGGTACACAGGTTCCCCTTGGGGTCTAGTTGTGCAAGATACCTTTTCTGGTCCGATTCGAAAATCCAATATGGCCACCAGGCAGCCATCTTGGATTTCCCCATGGAACCTTGTTATCGCGATTTCTCAGGAACTACTTCATGGATCTTTCTCAAATTTGGTACACAGGTTCCCCTTGGGGTCTAGTTGTGCAAGATACCTTTTTTTGGTCCGATTCAAAAATCCAATATGGCCACCAGGCAGCCATTTTGGATTTCCCCATGAAACCTTGTTATCGCGATTTCTCAGGAACTACTGCATGGATCTTTCTCAAATTTGGTACACAGGTTCCCCTTGGGGTCTAGTTGTGCAAGATACCTTTTTCGGTCCGATTCGAAAAACCAATATGGCCACCAGGCAGCCATCTTGGATTTCCCCATGAAACCTTATCATGATTTCTCAGGAACTGCTGCATGGATCTTTCTCAAATTTGGTACACAGGTTCCCCTTCGGGTCTAGTTGTGCAAGATACCTTTTTCGGTCCGATTCGAAAAACCAATATGGCCACCAGGCAGCCATCTTGGATTTCCCCATGAAACTTCGTTATCGTCATTTCTCAGGAAGTAATGTATGGATCTTTCTTAAATTTGGTACACAGGTTCCCCTTGGGATCTAGTTGTGCAAGATACCTTTCCTGGTCCGATTCGAAAATCCAATATGGCCACCAGGCAGCCATCTTGGATTTCCCCATGAAACTTTATCGTCATTTCTCAGGAAGTACTCTATGGATTTTTCTCAAATTTAATTTTTTGGGTTCCCCTTAGGGTCTAGTTGTGCAAAGATACCTTTTTGGTCCGATTCGAAGAAAATCAATATGGCCACCAGGCAACCATCTTGGATTTCCCCATGAAACCTTGTTATCACGATTTCTCAGGAACTACTGCATGGATCTTTCTCAAATTTGGTACACAGGCAGGTTCCCCTTGGGGTCTAGTTGTGCAAGAAACCTTTTTGGTCCGATTTGAAAATCAATATGGCCACCAGGCAGCCATCTTGGATTTCCCCATGAAACCTTCTTATCACGATTTCTCAGGAACTACTGCATGGATCTTTCTCAAATTTGGTACTGGTAGGTTCCCCTTGGGGTCCTAGTTGTGCAAGAAACCTTTTTGGTCCGATTCGAAAATCTAATATGGCCACCAGGCAGCCATCTTGAATTTGCCCATGAAACTTTGTTATCGCGTTTCTCAGGAACTACTGCATTGATCTTTCTCAAATTTGATACACAGGTTCCCCTTGGGGTCAAGTTGTGCAAGATACCTTTTCTGGTCCGATTCGAAAATCCAATATGGCCACCAGGCAGCCATGTTGGATTTCCCCATGAAACCTTATCATCATTTCTCAGGAAGTACTGCATGGATCTTTCTCAAATTTGGTACACAGGTTCTCCGTAGGGTCTAGGTTTGCAGGATACCTTTTTCGGTCCGAATCGAAAATCCAATATGGCCACCAGGCAGCCATCTTGGATTTCCCCAGGAAACCTTGTTATCGCAATTTCTCAGGAACT